>CAUYLG010028201.1:0-134800 GCA_963573385.1 Cacajao melanocephalus
AGGCTGGATGGGGCCTCGGGGCTGCGGCTGGAGGAGACTGGCACAGGCTGGCTGGGGCCATGGAGCTGAGGCTGAAGGAGACTGGCACAGGCTGGCTGGGGCCGTGGAGCTGAGGCTGAAGGAGACTGGCACAGGCTGGATGGGGCCTCGGGGCTGCGGCTGGAGGAGACTGGCACAGGCTGGCTGGGGCCATGGAGCTGAGGCTGAAGGAGACTGGCACAGGCTGGCTGGGGCCGTGGAGCTGAGGCTGGAGGAGACTGGCACAGGCTGGCTGGGGCCGTGGAGCTGAGGCTGGAGGAGACTGGCACAGGCTGGCTGGGGCCTCGGGGCTGCGGCCGGGCTCCGCTCTCAGCCTCCGGCTCACTGCTCACATGTGCTGCACACCGGACACGTCAGAAATAAAACCTTCCTCTTGGCACTCATACCTGAACTTGCCCGTGGGACCCAGGGCTGCGCTACAGCTGATACACCTACCGCCATTTGTGCCAGTCTTCTCCCCACCCACGGCAGACACAGTTCAAAGAAATCAAGTTTATTCAGCCAGAATTCAAACTACACGTCTGTCGCAAATAGTCATCATACCTTTGAATTTCACTAGAATGTCCATGAGGCTGAGCATACAGCCTTTCCTGGCCTTTCCGCTGCTCTTGCGGCTGGCCTGTGTCCTCTCTGGAAAGTCTCCCTGCACCTCCAACCCCCAGCTGCCAGAACAATCAGCTCTGGGCCCGCTGGGGAATTCAGCTCTGCTGTTAGCACTAGGCAGGTACTCCATAAACATTCTTTACCTCAAGTTTTTTTTTTTTTTTTGAGACAGAGCCTTGCTCTGTCGCCAGGTGCCAGGCTGGAGTGCAGTGGCATGATCTCGGCTCACCACAACCTCTGCCTCCCAGGTTCAAACAATTCTCCTGCCTCAGCCTCCCGCATAGCTAGGACTACAGACGCGTGCCACCACGCGCAGCTAGTTTTTATATTTTAGTAGAGACAGGGTTTCACTATGTTGGCCAGTATGGTCTCGATCTCTTGACCTCGTGATCCGCCCACCTCAGCCTCCCAAAGTGCTGGGATTACAGGCGTGAGCCACCGCACCCGGCCCTCCCTGAAGTTTTAAAATCATTCAATTTGGCCGGGTGCAGTGGCTTATGCCGGGAATCCCAGCAGTTTGGGAGGCCAAGGCGGGTGGATCACTTGAGGTCAGGGGTTCAAGACCAGCTTGGCCAACATGGTAAAACCCCATCTCTACTAGATATACAAAAAATTAGCCAGGCATGGTCGCGGGTGCCTACAGGCTGAAGCAGAAGAATCGCTTCAACCTGGCAGGCAGAGGTAGCAGTGAGCTGAGATCACACCACTGCACTCTAGCCTGGACGACAGAGCGAGACCCCTTCTCAAAAAAAATAAAAAATAAAAAAATGAATAAAATCATTCCGTTCCTAGAAAGGTATCATTGCAAAGGAAAAACAAATTCAAAAGCTAAGCAGGATTTTCCACTTTTCCGAAAAAATTCAGACCACCAAGGAAAAAAAGCAGCCTTAGCCTCAGCACTGCGTTCATAACAACGCCCCAACTAGCAGCACACTCTGAGGAACCTGAGAGAAAGGAGAGACGGCTCCCGACTCTGCAGAGCGGGTTTCATTTCCGCCCCCATGTGTGACACTTACAGCCAGTGAGAGGTTTTATCAATAAAATCAAAGGCCACAGCCAAGCTATTCCAGAGCCATGCCCGCCCCTCCCACATGACCAAACCCGACTCCTCTCAGGGACTTTCCAGAGCTCTCAGAGCGCAGCCAGGGACTTTCCACCCTGCGTGCCTGCCGGCCCGCGTGGCACCCCAGCCTAGGGGCTGGCTATGCTTTCTGGCCCTCAGCCGGATGCCCTCGTAATTATCCACGTTGCATCCCATGAGCCTGGAGGTGGCAGGGACCCCAGAGGACTTGGGGTCCAGTGCAGGGCTGGGAACTGTGACCCCACCTGTCCCCCAGGCACCTCTCAGTCCTCTCAGAGGGTAGCATGGCACACAGCACCCCTACTCCCTGCACCCAGCTGGTGCCCTCACACTCCCAGGGAGATCTTGACCCTGGGCAACCTGCCCAGGAAGCCATCCCCCTTGCAGACAGCACTGGGTGATGAACAAGCTGCAGGTCTCTTTAGAAGAGCAGGGCTGGGGCGGATGACATCATGCACCGCAGCTGATTGTGCAGCAGACCTGCGCAGGAGCCTACAAAGTCTGGCGTTGCACTTTGTGGCTGCGGGCGGTCTGACATCTGTGCCCACAGAGGTTGGAGTCTCACTCCGGGGCACTGTCCTGGAGCTCCAGCTCTACGTCCAGGACTCAGTCCCTGTGCTAGGGAGGAAAGCGCATCCCCTCGTCCACCCCAGATGCAGCTGGTCGGTTCTGAAAAAATGAAACTTGGAGCCGAAAGACCACAAAGCAGAGTATGTCAAAAGACCAAGGGAGGCGTGGCCAGGCCCGTGGGGCAGGGAGTGGGAAAGGAGAAACCCACAATAACGCAGGTCCAACTCCAAACCCAACAGGCCGCACCCCAGGGTCCGGCTGAGCAGGACACCCCAGCCCCTGCCTGGGCAGGAAGCTCTCCTAAGTGCAGACAGCCAGGGTTCCGAGCAAACAGCCCTCACAGCCTCACCAACCTGGGGCTGGACCGTATGGCATCAAGGTGCCTCCTCTCTTGGCGTTCCAATTATGACTCAGTATTCACGGAGCAGTGACCCTTGCCCCTCCATTCTACTTCCTGTCTCTATGGATGTGACCACTCCCAGGACGTCACGTAAGTGGAATCACAGGATTTGTCCTTTGGTGGCTGGCTCGCTCCACTCAGTACAATGCCCTCAGAGTTCATCTCTGGGGAGCATGGTCCGAATCTTCTTCCTTTCTAAGGCTGAATCATATTCCACCAAGTGCACAGAACACACTTTGTATTTATCCATTCATCTGTGGACACTGGGCTGCCTCTACCTGTGGGCTCTGTGGACAGCGTTACTCCCAGAATCCTGCGCAAGGATCCCAGAGGGAAACTTCTTAAAGGGCACTCACTATGATGAAAAAGAAAACTGCATAGCTTGGCGAGCTGCAGAGGCCTAGATTAGCTCTCTCAGCACCTCCTGGCCTCTGCGCTACAGGTTAAGTTTCCAAATGCCAAAAAGGTGACATGAGACTCACACTGAAACCCCCAATATGCCAATGCAGGAAGGTGAGCCCACCTCGCCTGGCACACAGGGACAAATGTGTCCATTTCCAAGTGAAGTACGGGCCGCTGCCTATGTTGCTGGCTGGAAGCCTTTCTGTGACCACAGGACAAATGTGTCCATTATTTCTGCTATCTCCAGTGTCAACACAATTCAAAATAAGAAATCCTTTGTGGACACAAGAGACACAAAAAAACTCCCACCAAACTCGACAGCTGCAGTCCCGGCACACAGCGATCTTCCTGCCATTCCCGGGAAATGCCACTGCTTTGACAACCACGGCCTTCCCAGGGCTCACACAGGCACCTCCCACCCTCACAGCCACCCACGATCAACAGACAAGAAATCTGAGGCATAGAGAGGGCTAGTAGCTCGCCAGAGGCCACACAGCCCCAGCTCCACACAGCCCCAGACACTATGTGTCTTTTTGTTTTTTGAGACAGAGTCTCGCTCTGTCGCCAGGCAGGAGTACAGTGGTGCAATCTCGGCTCACTGCAACCTCCGCCTCCCACGTTCAAGCAATTCCCCTGCCTGAGCCTCCCAAATAGCTGGGACTACAGGCGCATGCCACCACGCCCAGCCAATTTTTGTGTTTTCTAGTAGAGACGGGGTTTCAAGATGTTGGCCAGGATAGTCTCAATCTCTTGACCTCATGATCTGCCCAACTCCGCCTCCTAAAGTGCCGGGATGACAGGCGTGAGCCACCGCGCCTGGCCCACTACGTGTGTTTCTAAATGAACATCCTCTAAGGAGGAGCTACGTCTCTTCCTCCACAGACATCAGACAGGCTTCAGCCCCAGCACGAGGGCAGTACAGGCCAAGGCCCTAACTGCTTCGGGGGTGGGGACGACCCTTGACTGCTGGGGCTTCTGTCACCATGCAACATGCAGGCTCTGAAGAGCCGCCGACTTTACCTCATATTCTTTCAGGGTCCCCTTCCAGGTGCACCCATCACTGGGACAGACGGCCGGCAGGCTCTCCACCTCCCTTCGGGCAGCATTATCTGGGAAGGCCTAGGGAGAGGAACAGCCCTCAGGTTAAACCTCCTCCCGGCCTCCCCGCTGAAACCGAGGAACACATGGCCACGCATCTACACCAAACCAACACCGTGTTATGCCACCTTCCTAGGCCACCCCAGGAGCAGAGGATGACTCTCTGAGGACTGACTCACCTTGATGCCAAAGTTTCCAAGCCCTAAACTTCCCAAGTCTGCTAAGGGACAACTTCTGGCTGCATTTTTTTTTTTTTTTTTGAGAAAGGGTCTCACTTTGTAACCCAGGTTGGAGTGCAGTGGCATGAGCTTGGCTCACTGTAACCTCCGTCTCCCAGGCTCAACCGATCCTCCCACCTCAGCCTCCCAAGTGGCTGGGACTATAGGCGTGCACCACCATGCCCAGCTAAGTTTTTGTATCTCTGGTAGAAATGGGGTTTCGCCATGTTGCCCAGGCTGGCCTCGAACTCCTCAGCTCAGGTAATCTACCTGCCTCGACCTCTCAAAGTGCTGGGATTACAGCTACCATGCCCAGCCAACTTCTGGCTTCTACAGCTTCACTTGGCCACTGGTGTTGTGTTTTGTTTTGCTTTCAAGAGACGGGGTCTTGCTCTATTGCCCAGGCTGTAGTGGAGTGGTGTGATCACAGCTCACTGCAGCCTCCATCTCCTGGGCTTAAGCAATCCTCCCACCTCAGCCTCCCAAGTAGCTGGGACTAAAGGCATGTGCCAACCACGCCCAGCTAAGTTTTTGTTGTTGTGGTTGTTGTTGGGGTTTTGTTTTGTTTTCTTTTGTTTTGAGATGGAGTCTTGCTCTGTTGTCTAGGCTGAAGTAGAGTGGCATGATCTTGACTCACTGCAACCGCCACCTTCCAGGTTCAAGCAATCCTCCTGCCTCAGCCTCCAAAGTAGCTGGGACTCTAGCTGCACGCCACCACACCTGGCTAATTTTTGTATGTTTAGCAGTGATGGGGTTACACCACGCGGGCCAGGCTGGTCTCAAACTCCTTACCTCAGATGATCCACCTACCTTGGCCCCCTAGAGTGCTGGGATGACAAGTACGAGGTACTATGCCCGGTCCCTGCTAAGTTTTTTATATTTTACAGAGACAAGGTCTCAGTATGTTGCCCAGGCTGGTCTCAAACTCCTGGACTCAAGCGATCCTCCTACCTAGGCCTCCCAAAGTGCTGGGATTACAGTTGTGAGCCACTGTGCCCAGCCCCACCCATGTTGTTAAAGGAAATTCCAAGACGTTTTCTGTTCAACATTTTTAGCTTCAAGATAGTTTACTTACCGAACTGCTTTCTAATATAGAAATGCCTTCTTCATATATGCCCTCGTGAACACACGCAGCACAGTTCTGAGGCCCAGAGCTAGTGGGGAAAAAAGGAAAAAAGAAAATGCCACCATGAAACATAATGCAAAACATAAACGAACACCATTTGCTTCAGTTCAAAAACCTAACTCCACACCACGGTTTCTTTAAACCTTCTCATCTTTAATGAAACCAACAGCAAGCATATGTTAACTGTACATTTTTTTAACCCCCAGGATTCACAGTACAATGTTTTTAAGGATTTAAAGTAGATGAGAAGATTTTAATCCTGATAGGAGTACCCAGGGCATGACCTCCTGAGGCCAAATCATTCCTTGCATGTGAACAAGGCTTTCCTAAAAAGCCAAGGGCGCCTGCCGCAGGAGCTCAGGTGCCGCACAGCTGGGCTGACCTGCAGAGGCCACGCTTCTCAGACCGCTCAGCTGCAAGAAAGGCGGCTGTCTCAGCGGCCTAGAGCAGCCAAAAAGGGAGCAGGAGGCGGAGCTTCCAACCTTCTAGTACCCACGTTACAAATCATAAAAAAGTAAAATTAACTGTAATGATTATTATATTTAACCCCATGTATCCAAAACAGTATTTCAAATTGCTATTTTAAAATGATCAATTTACATTCTTTGTGTTAAAACTCCGAAAGCCAGGCAGCATAGACACCTGGAGCACATCTAAGCCGAACCCAGCTCTGCTGGGAGCTACCAGGCTGGGCAGTGTGGCTCAAAAGCCAGCCCGGCCTGCGGGCCCCTCCTCCCGGCCTGCGGGCCCCGCGCACCTGAGGATGCTGGCCAGGCAGAAGGAGCAGTACCGGTGGCCACACTGCGCCTGGAAGGGCCTTCGCAGGACGTTTCTGCAGGCGGAGCACAGGTACTTGGCTTCCAGTTTGGTCCCCAGGAGGGTCTTGGAGAAGCCAGGCTGTAGCAACTCCAGGGAGCCAGGGGGGGTCACGCTAGCGGCAGCCATGAGAGCTGTGACCCCCACAAACGACAAAGCCCTGAGGAAGAACACACAGCATGCCACACCTCAATTACAGAACATTCCTCCTGAGAGAACACCAAACAGATCAGTAGCAAGCGAGGGTGAGGGGTCAGGTCCCCACTGATCTGCGGACAAGACTGAGAGGCAGAACCTCAGAGCTTCGGGGAGCCTTGGAGACCCTCGAGTCCCATCTCCTGCCGCTAGCGTGGAAACTAGGGCTCAGTGAGGGTGAGGACCACACAGCTGGCGTCCACACACCCAACCCACAGCTCGAAGAGGCACAGAAACATGGGCTTCCTGCCACTCACCCTCATCCCAGCTAGGGGCACAGGCTGTCCTCCTGTTGGCACTAACCATCAGAGGTTCCCAAGACTCCAGGCTCTCAGTCCCCCACGTAATAAGCATGTTCTAGAGTGGTGGACGCCTTCTAAAGCATATCTCACCAAACCCACCGGGTAGCAGATGCCCGCACGCAGGCCCTGGAGACATTTGGGAGAGGGCCATGCCACCAGGGCAGCCCTGGGGCAGGAGTGCAGCCACCCGGGGCTGGCCGGTGCAAGCTCCCTCTCACGACCACGCTTCCCCTCACTGTAGACGACACACATGGCCTTCAGAGTCCTCCGTGTGCCAGCCCTGCCCTGGCACTTGCTGTCCACTGGAACTCAGTGAGCCCCACCAAGGCAGCCACAGACAGCCTCAGCACCCTGCACCGTGCCCTCTCCTCTGCCTCTCTAAGCACCAAGGCCACTCTGTGCCGTGCCCACTCTCCCTGCCTCTCTGAGCACCGTCCAGCCACCCCTGCACCCCACCCTTCCTCCTGGATTAACTGGGGTTCTTCCTCCCTCAGCCTCCCGGGTGGAGACTCCATGGGGCTCCACTCTCCTTACACAGCACCCTCAGGTGGGCCCCTCTCCCCGGCCATCAGGGAGCTCCCGCTGTGTGGGGAGGGGCCTGCTCAGGCCTGGGCTGATGCTGAGGACAGAGGAAGGGAACAATGAGGATGTCTAGACCCACTCACCGGGGAGAGTGGGCAGACAGGGAGAGCAAGCAGTCACCCAGCACACCAAGGGTTTCCTCGAGGCCTCACTCTGTCTCTAGGCTCCCGGCATCAACATCACCCATGAGGCTTCTCGGGAAAGCCAGAGTCTTTTAGAAGGGCAGACGGGTAAGCAAGGACAACCAACTACAAATCTCCAAATCACACTTTCTCCTGTCAGCATTTTCATGAGAAAAAGGGGAGACAGGCACTCAGTCCCCACCAGCCCTGTAAGCAGTTTGGGTAAAGCTTGAGTCCAATGACCTCAAAGCTTCTGGCTGAAGCGAAGTTAGTTCACATGTGCTGGCCCCACGAAGCGCAGGGAACTTCCATGGCCCAGACGCCCATGAGAACAGACTCAGAAACACACTGGACAGCAACCCTGGAAGCTCCCCAGGTAGCAAAGGGAGTTTGCAGATGAGAGGCAGACCAGGCAGGTCCACAGCCTTGCACCCGGAACCAGACCACGGCACCCATGGAGGCTCCCCGGGTAGCAACAGGGGGCTGTGGACAAGAAAGGCAGACACATGCGTGTCCACAGCCTCACAGGGGAACCAGGCTGGGCGTGAGGACCCGGAACCCGCTGTTCCCTGGCAACGGCCTCCAGTGCCTTCCTGTGCTCCCCATGGAACAGGCCTCACCTGGTGCTCAGCTGCCACGCTCCCTCCAACAGCAGCCTGTAGGCCCAGCCAGCTCTAAGTATGCTCTGCCCCCAGTCCTGGCCCCTGAGAGCTCAATGAAAGGAGGTGGGACTGGGGGCATCTCTCCAGCAGGAAAGTAGTCTTATTTCAGGGAACTGGGGACAGCCAGGGAGGGGCTTCCAATGCCGCCCACATGGCAGGGGCTCACTCCTAGAAGGTGGACTCCAGGCAGGGCAACCTGGGAATGGGGAGGAGGAAGGATAGGGCATGGTGTCGGCTGCGATCCCCAGGAGGGAGGCAGGGACTGACAGGCAGGCCTGGCCTGAGGGTGGAGGGTGGCCTCCAGAGTCCTCTCCCCAGAGGGCAACCCTCGGGTGGCATTTTATTTACTTAAGGAATGACTTCTCAGAACCATTCCAAGTTTTTTTTTTTTTTTTCCTGAGACAGTCTCATGCTCTATCGCCCAGGTTGAAGTGCAGTGGCGCCATCTTGGCTCACTGCAACCTCTGCCTCCTGGGTTCAAGCAATTCTCCTGCCTCAGCCTCCCGAGTAACTGGGATTACAGGCGCGCACCACTGTGCCCAGCTAATTTTTTGTTTTCTGTTTTTTTTTTTTTGACACGGAGTCTCACTCTGTCAACAGGCTGGAGTGCAGGGGTGCGATCTCTGCTCACTGCAACCTCTGCCTCCTGGGTTCAAGCCATTCTCCTGCCTCAGCCTCCCAAGCAACTGGGACTACAGGGGCGAGACACCACGCCTGGCTAATTTTTTGTATATATATGCATTTTTCTTTTGAGACGGAGTCTCACTCTGTCGCCAGACTGGAGTGCAGTAGCACGATCTCTGCTCACTGCAACCTCCGCCTCCTGGGTTCAAGTAATTCTCCTGCCTCAGCCTCCCAAGCAGCTGGGACACAGGTGTGTGACACCACGCCCAGCTAATTTTTTGTATTTTTAGTAGAGATGGGGTTTCACCACGTTGGCCAGGATGGTCTCAATCTCTTGACCTCACGATCTGCCCACCTTGGCCTCCCAAAGTGCTGAGTCACCGCGCCTGGCCAATTTTTTGTGATTTTTAGATAAGGTTTCACCATGTTGGCCAATCTGGTCTTGAACTCCTGGCCTCATGTGACCCACCCACCTCGGCCTCCCAATGTGCTGGGATACCAGATGGGAGCCACTGTGCCCAGCCCATTCCAACAATTAAAAAACAAATGCATTTTCCCTTTTTCCTCCAGGAAGGACAGTAGATGCTGACTGCTCTGCCGCTGGACACCAGCCCCAAGACGGGAACCTTGCTGTGCTACTGGAGCCTGACTGACGCCCCCAGGCAGGTCAGCTCAGCCATAGGCCCGAACACTGCACACCTGCTCTGCTGTCTTTCCAAGGCCCAAGTTGCCAAAAGAGTGTCCTGGAAGCTTTGGGTCACTTGCATCCTTCAAGAAGCATGGAACCATCCACCAGCCAGAGTGGCAGCAGGAAGGCTGTGGCCACAGCAGTGAAGAAAACGAAGTTCCACAACGTGGCCCTGACACAGCCGCATGTGTCACTTGGTCCCAGGACTGCTCGCCTGACAGTGGCTGACCTTTCTCAGCAGGCCCAGGATTGGCAAGTCTTAGAAAGACCCAAGAGGCCAGAATACTGCTGAGGCCCTTCCCTCATCCCCTCACCTCTGCTCGGGTTGCTGCCCCAGAAAGAGGTCTTCCTCTTCCCAGCTCTCAGGACCACTCTGCATTCACCAGGGTTTGTCACCTACAAACCTCGGAGACTTTCATTTTTCTTTACAAACAGGGGTCTCGCTATGTTGCCCTAGCTGGATTACACTAACCATTCACAGGCATGATCGCCTCACACTACAGGCTGGAACTCCTGGGCTCAAGTGATCCTAACGCCAGTCTCTCAAGTGGCTGGGACTACAGGTGAGTGTGCCTCCATGCCCCAGCTACCCAGGATGCTTTCTGAGCTATTCCTTGTCCAATCACAGGCCAATCCCACTGGCTCTGCCCTCCATGCTGCCAGCACTGGCCCCTTCTCTGGCCTCCACCCTTCCCTCTGTTCCTCCTTCACACCCACATCAGAAGGGCACCCCTCACTGAGGGCTCCCCAAAAGCATCCTGAGCACTGAGAAGGCAACCCAGCCACGGGGTTTAGCCCTATCTAGCTTTGTCCCCACCTCGTCCTCAGGATGCCCCCGATGCCCCCGCTCTCCTGTTTCCCGAATGCACTGAACTCTGAACACCTTTGCCCTGCTTGGAAGAGCCCCCAGTGCTGGTCCCTGTGGATGTGCACACCTGCCCCATGGCAACCCTGAAGTGGGCCTAAGAAGGCTGCGCCCAGGACGAGGCCCAGCAGCCTTCCAAGACTTGCCTCCAACCTCCATGTAATATCCCCAGATCTCAAAAAGTGGAAGGAAAGTTTACCTGTAAACCCTGAAAAAGGGCCACTACCAGCTGGGCGAGGTGGCTCACACCTGTAATCCCAGCACTTTGGGAGGCTCAGGCGGTGGATCACCTGAGGTCAGGAGTTCAAGACCAGGCTGGCCAACATGGTGAGACCATGTCTCTACTAAAAATACAAAAAATTAGCCAGGCATTGTGGTGCAAACCTGTAATCTCAGCTACTTGGGAGGCTGAGGCAGGAGAATCATTTCAACCTGGGAGGCGGAGGTTGCAGTGAGCCGAGATTGTGCCACTGCACGCCAGCCTGAGCAACAGAGTAAGCCTGTCCGGAAAACACACACACAAAAAAACAAAACAAATAGAAAAATACAAAAAATTAGCCAGCTGTGATGGTGTGCACCTGTGGTCCCAGCTACTCAGAAGGCTGAGGTGGGAGGATCACTCGAACCCGGGAGGAGGAGGTTGCAGTGAGCCCAAGTTCCCAACATAGAGCGTGGCCTGCAACTCCCACCGCCTCCCCATCCTCCACCACAGACACGGCCTCACATGACCATCATGTTGTCCTGACACAGTGGGAGGGGCAGGGATCATTATTCCTGTTTCCAGATGAAAACACAATCCCAGAAAGCCAGGCCACAGCAGGGAGCCCGGTCCAAGGCCCCTGAGGTCCCACTGATGACCACACTGCACGGTGGGGTTCTTTGTGCTTAGAGACTCCTTAAGCATTTTATTTGAATCTCATTTACAAATATATTTTAAGAACTAACGAAAACCATCATGAAGACTCAAAAGTGCTACACCAAAACTTTACCACACTTCTGACAGTACCCCAATCTGTTCCCACTTTGGAATAAAACTTGAGGCCAGGTGTGGTGGCTCACACCTATAATCCCAGCACTTTAGGAGGCCAAGAGAGGCGGATCATGAGCTCAAGAGATTGAGACCATCCTGGCCAACAAGGTGAAACCCCGTCTCTACTAAAAACACAAAAATTGGGCCAGGCGAGGTGGCTCACGTCTGTAATCCTAGCACTTTGGGAGGCTGAGGCAGGTGGATCACGAGGTAAGGAGTTGCAGACCAGCCTGGCCAACATGGTGAAACCCCATCTCTACTAAAGATACAAAAAAATTAGTCAGGCATAGTGATGGGCAAGACTCCATCTCTAAATAAATAAATATCTTAAAAAAAAATACAAAAATTAGCCGGGCGTGGTGGCACCCGCTTGTAGACCCAGCTCCTTGGGAAGCTGAGGCAGGAGAATTGCTTGAACCTTGGAGGCAGAGACTGTAGTGAGCCGAGATCGTGCCACTGCACTCCAGCCTGGGCAACAAGAGTAAAACTCTGTCTCAAAACAAACAAATAAAATTATAATTTTATATGTAACTCCACCTTTTTCAGGCTGAACATAATACCAAATAGAAGCTTGGTAACAACCTAAACGCCTAACAATTGTTTATTCGAAAGTATGAAAAGCAAGTGTGGCAGGAGAGGAGTTCTTGACTCTTACAAGCGTTCACGCATCATACATTTCGTTTCTCTTATTAAAAACCAGGGCTATGAACAGGGAGAGACCGAGTTGCAGTGCAGTCATTCTGTCCCTTCAAGACCATGTGGCCACACAGCAGGGTCCGTTCTCAGTCTGAGTTTCCCTTGCCCCAGACAAGACCCCCTCGTCCTCCAAGCCCCCTCTTCACTAGCTGCCAGACGGAGCTCCTCGGCCCTACACCCAAGCGTGGGCTTGGCGCTCTTCCGCACTGACCCTCAGCCCTCAGGCCCTCACAACGCCAACTCCAAATACCCCGCTCTGGCCCTGACCGCTCCCCTGACCCCAGGCTGCACGTGGCCGCCTCCCGAGAGCCTCTTCTTAGCCTAGCAAGCGCCAGCCTTCAGCTGCTCCGGCCAGATTCTTGCACGTTCCACCTCCTCTTTTTCTCGGCTCTACCTTCCACAAACACCCCTGCTACTGCCAGGCCCGGGCCCCGTCGGCCGCAGCCCATCCCAGCAGCGGCTGCCTGCTGCCCCCGGCCCTCCCAGCAGCCAAGGGGACTTTTCGCCCAGGCTCAGACCGGGTCTCCCCTCCGCGCCGCGCCGCTCCGCTCCCCGGCGGCGCCCAAGCCGCTCAGCAGGAAGGCAGCGGGGTCGGCTCCGCCCCCAGCCCCACTGGTTTTCCCCGACCGCTGGCTGCGGGGCGCGGGCAGCCTCTGGAGTCGGAGCGCCCCCGACCCGCCGGGCACGCAGCCGAGTGGGGGCGCGGGGCTTCGGGGACTTGAGGAGCCCACACCTGAGCGTGGAGGGGGCGACAGGGCGCGGGGGAGGGGCGGACAGGGGCGGGGCAGGGCCGGGTGGGCCGCCCACGGGCCTCAGGCGAGGCTGGGACGCGCGACCCCGCGCGAGACCCCCGGCCGTGTCCCCGCGCTGCTCCGAGGACGGCCGCGCGCGTTCGCGAACTTTCCCGCGCCGGCCCCGCTCGGACTTGGTTTCCGGCCCAGCCGCTCAGAGAAATCCCCTCGGGCTGGCCCCGCCCCCGCTCCCGCTGCCTAACCCGCCCCCGCTCCCGCCCCGGCCCGGGTCTTCCTGAGAGGCAGCTGTGCCCGCGCCCGCGCCCGACCCCGCGCCCGACCCGCGCCCGACCCCGCGCCCGAGCCCGCGCCCGACCCTGCGCTCGCCTCACCCAACGGTCGCCGCGCGCCCGGAACCGAAGGCCCACCCCGCCACCGCCCCCTACGCCGCCGCTCCGGTGATGGACGGACACGGGAGCCAACCACAGAGCCCCCAGGAAGCTATGGCGAGCGCCACTGGCCAGATCTCGCCCCGCCCCCGAACGCACCTGACAGACTGGGGCGACAGCCAACCAGCGAGCCCGCAGGAACCGCAGCGGGCTCCGATTGGTCCGCACTGAGACGGCGTGTGTGCTTAAGTCGCTCGCAGCTTTTGGCTCGAAGACCAGGCGCTGGTGAGGGGCTGCGCCGCGGAGGCCGCCCCAGTTGGGTCCACGCGGGTCCCTTTCCCAGGTGCGGCGAGGCCCTCGCTTCCCCTCCCGCGGCCCCCAAGCGGAGACTGCTGCCGCAGACCCGAGAGGAGAGCCGGGAGCCCAGGCTGGGCGGGACCGGTTCCCACGAGGCGAGCGTCGCGGGACGCGGGGCCCTGGCGGGGCGGCCGCACCTACCGGACACGTGCGGGTCCCTCTGCCTCCCCCGGTGCCGGACGCAGAGCGGAGCGTCCATTTGGGTAACATTTACGAGAAACAGGACCAAAAGAATACTGCACACTTGGCCGGTCGTGGTGGCTCACGCCTGTAATCCAAGCACTTTGGAGGCCAAGGTGGGCGGATCACCTGAGGTCGGGAGTTCAAGACCAGCCTGACCAACATGGTGAAACCCCGTCTTTATAAAAAAAAAAAAAAAAAAAAAAAGAATACTGCACACTTCTGTAAGGTGTTAATGATATGGGGTCTCCTTTTGGGGTGAGGAATGTTCTGCCACCAGACAGTGGCGACGGTCGCCTGAGGTGGCCAGTGTGCTAATCCACTGGGTTGTGCACTTTTATTTTTATTTTTATTTTGAGACAGAGTCTCTCTCTGTCGCCCAGGCTGGAGTGCAGTAGAGTGGTCTCGGCTCACTGCAACCTCTGCCTCCCGAGTTCAAGCGATTCTCCTGCCTCAGCCTCCCGAGTACCTGGGATTACAGGCACGTGCCACCACGCCTGGCTAATTTTTGTATTTTATTGGAGGCTTGTTTTCACCATATTGGCCAGACTGGTCTCCATCTCCTGACCTCACTATCTGTCCACCTCGGCCTCCCAAAGTGCAGGATTACAGGCGTCAGCCACTGCGCCCGGCCTTATTATTAATATTTTGAGACTGAGTCTCACTCTGTCGCCAGGCTGGAGTTCAGTGTCGCAGTCTCCACTCACTGCAACCTCCACCTCCCGGGTTCAAGTGATTCTCCTGCCTCAACCTCCTGAGTAGCTGAGATTACAGGCACGCACCACCACGCTCAGCTAATTTTTGTATTTTTAGTAGAGACAGGGTTTCGCCATGTTGGCCAGGCTGGTTTTGAACTCCCGACCTAAAGTGAAAACACAATCTGTGGCCGCCAGACACACAAATGAAAACAGTGTCCTTGGCCGCGAAAATACAGGCTGTCCTGGGAGTCCTGTGGGCTGCATGGGGGAGGCAGTGCTGTCATCTGCCCAGGACAAGGGGGCTGCAGCAGGTTCTCTCTGCTGGTGCACGGGCTACCACTGAACATACCACCTCCTCTCCAGCCAGCATTTGGTGAAATGGAGACCTTTCTCCCCGCTTTGCAGAAAAGGGAACATTCACCATGAACAAGCGGCACCCTTGTGTGGCTGGTGCTGTCCCCAGGGGACAAAAAGAAAAAAGGCCAAGCGAGGTGGCTCACGCCTGTCATCCCAACACTTTGGGAGACCAAGGCAGGTGGATCACCTGAGGTCAGGGGTTCAAGACCAGCCGGGCCAACCTGCTGAAACCCCATCTCTACTAAAAATATAAAAATTAGGCTGGGCACGGTGGCTCGCGCCTGTAATCCTAGCACTTTGGGAGGCTGAGGTGGGCAGATCGCAAATTAAGAGATTGAGACCATGGTGAAACCCCGTCTCTACTAAAAAATACAAAAATTAGCTGGGCGTGGTGGCGCGCACCTGTAATCCCAGCTACTCGGGAGGCTGAGGCAGGAGAATTGCTTGGACCCAGGAGGCAGAGGTTGCAGTGAGCTGAGATCGCGCCACTGCCCTCAGGTCTGGCGCCTGGCGATGGAATGAGACTCTGTCTCAAAAAAAAAAAAAAAAAAATATATATATATATATATATATATATATAAAATTAGCTGGGCATGGTGGTGGGTGCTTGTAATTCCAGCTACTCGGGAGGCTGAGGCAGGAGTTAAGCCTACTCCAGGCATTCAGACCCTGAGACTACGGGGACTGCTTAAGGATGGAATGCACTGTGAAACAGCAGGCTTTGGAGTTATGTAATTTACACAGGCCACGCTGTGTCCCCAGGCGCCCATGCCACATTGCATACAGGTTACTTGGTTTGCAGTTGGAATTCCCCTCCCCCAAACCCACATTCCTGGGATGGCAAGGACTTGACTCAGGAAGCCATCGGGTTCCATCAACGTCATCACCCCTGAGTTTGCTGCAGGCAGCCGTGGAGACATCCCAAGTCCACACCTGCAGGTTCAGTGGGGTTGCATTCAAGTCCAGTAACTAACTGAGCTCTCAGATATAAGGAGGCTTCTCCTCCCAGCTGCACCTGGGAGGCTCAGAGTTGCCTGAGACTGCAGTAGCCAGCTTGGGATGCAAAAGCGTTCACGTGGTGGCTCATGCCTGTAATCCCAGCACTTTGGGAGGCCGAGGTGGGAGGACTGCTTGAGCTTGAGCCCATGAGTTTGAAATCAGCATGGGCAGCATGGCAGAACTCCATCTTTGCCAAAAAAAGGAAAAAAAATTAGCTGGGGGTAGTGCTGCACACCTGTAGTCCCAACTGCGTGGAAGGCTGAGGCAGGAAGATGATGGGAGCCCAGGAGATAGAGGCTGCAGTAAGCCGTGGTTGCACCACCGCGCTCCAGCCTGACAGCCTGGGTGACACAGTGAGACCCTGTCTTTTTTTTTTTCGAGATGGTGTCTCCCTCTGTCACTCCAGCCTGGGCAATACAGTGAGACCCTGTCTCTTTTATTTTTTTTGAGATGGTGTCTCACTGTGTCGCCCAGGCTGGAGTGCAGTGGCACGGTTTGGGCTCACTGCAACCTCTGCCTCCCGAGTTCAAGCAATTCTCCTGCCTCAGCCTTCTGGGTAGCTGGGATTACAGGTGCACACTGCCATGGCCGTATAATATTTTTTGTATTTTAGTAGAGATGGGATTTCACCATGTGGCCCAGGCTGGTCTCGAACTCCTGAGCTCAGGGCAATCTGCCCGCCTCAGCTTCCCAAAGTTCTAGGATTACAGGTGTGAGCACCATGCCTGACTGACCCTTCCTGTTTTAAAAAAGAAAAAACAGGCACAGTGGCTCACGCCTGTAATCCCAGCACTTTGGGAAGCAGAGACGGGCAGATCACCTGAGGTCAAGAGTTTGAGACCAGCCTGGCCAACACGGTGAAACCTTGTCTCTACTGAAAAAATACGAAAAAGTTCAAGCGTGGTGACTCATGCCTGTAATCCCAACACTTTGGGAGACCGAGGTGGGTGGATCACCTGAGGTCAGGGGTTCAAGACCACTCTGGCCAACATGGTGAAACCCCATCTCTACTAAAAATATAAAAATTAGCTGGGCATGGTGGCAGGCATCTGTAATCCCAAATACTTGGGAGGCTGAGGCAGGAGAATCGCTTGAACCCGGGAGGCAGAGGTTGCAGTGAGTTGAGATCGCGCCACTGCACTCCAGCCTGGGTGACAGAGAAAGACTCCATCCCCCCCAAAAAAGAAAAAGGGGCTCACCTGTTTTTGGGGGCGTTCACCTGTTTTAGGGTACTCTGCTTCCTTCAGAGTAATGGGAAAGTCATTCTAATAGCTTTCAGACAGTGGTCTCCAACCTGGAGGTAGCCGACCTCACTGGTCCTGGATGGTGACAGTGCTGAAGCGCTGAGCCTGGGACCACCTCAACCCCACCCGAAGTCCAGAAATGGTTTCCCAAGCTTGGCAAATGCCCGCAGCCCTTAAGAGCCAGCGGTGACCAGGATGACCGCCCAGGGCCGGCCAGTCTCAGAGGACTCACCCCAGTGCTGCTCTCATGAAAATGCCCTTGTTTATTTTAGACTCTTCTGTTTCCAGAAGATTGCACACATGCTTAAAAAAAAAAAGGGCTGGGTGCAGTGGCTCATGCCTGTAATCCCAGCATTTTGGGAGGCTGAGTTGGGTTGACTGAGGTCAGGAATTCAAGACCAACCTGATGAACATGGTGAAACCCCATCTCTACTAAAATACAAAAATTAGCTGGACATGGTGGTGGTGCCTGTAATCTCAGCTACTTGGGAGGCTGAGGCAGGAAAATCGCTTGAACCCAGGAGGTGGAGGTTACAGTGAGCCAGGATGATGCCACTACACTCTAGTCTGGGTGACAGAGCAAGACTGTCTCAAAAAAAAAGTAAAAATAATTATAATAAAAACATTGATTCTGATGACAGGCCTGCCAGGCGTGCCACGTGGATACTAGAGGGACTGAGGCGGAGGCACACCCTGATTGAGAAGTGTCCTCTCCACCCCCACGCCACCTTGGCCTGGGGACTCGCCAGGTTTGCTGGAAGGAAAGGGATGACTCACTCTGGCCATGGCGCAGCTCAGGGGATTC
Source organism: Cacajao melanocephalus (assembly GCA_963573385.1). Classification (NCBI taxonomy): domain Eukaryota; kingdom Metazoa; phylum Chordata; class Mammalia; order Primates; family Pitheciidae; genus Cacajao; species Cacajao melanocephalus. The sequence goes on from CAUYLG010028201.1 coordinate 17,880, forward strand.
CCACATGGGCTCCTTCCTGCCAAAAAGAAAGCAAAAGTCAGCCACCCAGGCCTCCGGCAAGGGCAGGGTAGGGGCTGTCCCCTGGGCAGTCTCTGGAGAGGCCCCGGCGTCCTCCCACTGCCTGAGGGCTGGCGTTGCAGGAGCAGGAAGGAGCACAGCGGTTCAAGCCTGGAGTTGGACACAGGCAGCCGCTGTCCTGGCCTCCGTGTCCCGACTGGGGGTGCCAGTGTCCCTGGAGGGGTGCCCTGACCATGACCGGAGCAGATGCTACCGTGGACGCCAGCTACTCATTGACCTGGCCAAAGAGGACCCCACAGCTGCCCTGGGCCTGCAGAGCACAGGGGGTGAGGGACTGCAGTGCCATGGCATGTGCCCTCTGTGCCCAGCAGGGCCCTGCTGCTTGGCTTCCCTCCGGCGTGGCTGGCGCCCTTGAAGGCTCACACCTCACGTCCTTTTACTCTAGTCTTGGGACGACAGAGCCCAGCTTGCAGATAGAGCCGGGAAGCAGAATGGCTGAGCTGGGCCCCCCACAGGACTGTGAACAAAGGGCACCCTTGTGTGGCTGGTGCTGTCCCCAGGGGAAGTGCCCACCTCAAATAGCCACAGTCCACTTGCTCACACCAAGAGCTGGCCTCTGTTTTTCAGGTGTTCGAAGGTCAGGCCTGTGCTGCAGCCTCCGGAGGAAGCTGTTTTCGCTCTCGCTCTGCGGTCATTGGACGGGAGTGTTTCCAGGAAGTGCAGCTGCAGCGTCGGTCCAGAAGTCCCCCGCACCAGCCCCAGCCAAGGCCTCACCGCTCGGGTCGGTGTGCCGCCCACAGAGGCTCCCTCCTCATCGGCTCCCAGGGGACCTCCCCAGGGCAACCCTGATAAAAGGAGAAAGAGCTGGGGAGGGGTGGGACCTGGAGGTGGGCTTGCCTCCACCGCAGACCGTGGGGCTCCCGTCCTCCAACTGGATGGCCTAGAACCACGGGGGAATCGGAAGGTGAATCTGAACCTGTCGAGGGTGGGCCCGGGGCTGGCCGCAGCCAGGAGACCCTGGAGCATGGAGCCTGTGCGTCACACGGCAGCGTCCGTGCAAGCCACAGTGGGAAAGGGTGGATTTCTGTCTGCTTGTGTTTTCTGGGAACTTGGGAAGGACACACAAGAAAGTAATACACAATTCATGCCTGTAATCCCAGCACTTTGGGAGGCCGAGGCAGGAGATCACTTGAGCTCAGGAATTCAAGACCAGCCTCGGCAATATAGAGAAACCCCGTCTCTACAAAAAATTCAAAAATTAGCCAGGCATGGTGGCGCACGCCAGTAGCCCCAGCTACCTGGGGGGCTGAGGTGGGAGAATCAGTTGAGCCCAGGAGGTTGAGGCTGCAGTGAGCCATGACCTGGGCCCTGCCTCCTGCCCACCAGCCAGACCATGCACCACAAACCCGAGAGGGCTATGCTCACACTTGGTCCCAGCAAATGTGACCACCTGGCCAGGCCAGCCAACCCGCCACGGGATGCTCCAGATGGCTGGAGGGTCCCCACCCACCCTGCCGCAGCCACATGCTCCCAGCCCTCCCGCCACCCTCCCAGTGGGGCCTCCCACCTTTCTGGCTCTTGCCCTTTGATCCTGGGACAAGGGCAGCTGGTGCCTCTGGTCCTGGGTTGCCATGTTTCCACCATCCTTCCCTGCTTCCTGCCCACCTCTCCACCTGGCACCTCCCCACACTGTGGTCACCTGCCAGGGGCTGCACTTGGGTCCTTCTAGGTTCTGCAGTGAGTGGGGCCTGAGGGACATGGCTCCCAGGATGGGCCTCACGGCCTCGGGGGCCGGTGGAGAAACCTGGGGATGACCTGCCCGCTGTTTCACCCTCCTGAACCACATCTAGGCAATGTGACGGTTCAAAAAACGGCTGGGTGCGGTGGTTCACACAGCTGTAGCCCCGGTACTTTGGGAGGCTGAGGCAGGAGGATCACTTGAGCCCAGGAGTCCAAGACCAGCCTGGGCAACATGGTGAAACCCCATGTCTACAAACAATACAAAGATTAGCCCAGAGTGGTGGCATGAGCCTCTAGTCCCGGCTACTGGGGAGGCTGAGGTGAAAGGATCACCTAAGCCTGGGGAAGTCGAGACTGCAGTGAGCTGAGCTAGCAGCATGCACCACTGCACTCCAGCCTGGGCAACACAGCAAGACCCTGTCTCAAAAAAAAAAAAAAAACCAAATACACGAAGTAAACTTTACAATACAAAAGTGATGGATTAAAATTTCCATTACTTTTTTTTTTTTTGTAGGGACAGAGTATCGCTCTGTTACCCAGACGGAAGTGCAGTGGCACAGTAATGCTCACAGGAGCCTTGAAGTCCTGGGCGCAAGCCATCCTCCTGCCTCAGCCTTCCAAGTAGCCGGACTACAGGCATCACCCACCATGCCTGGTTAGAAAATGTTTGCTAAGGCTGGGCGCGGTGGCTCATGCCTGTATCCCAGCAGTTTGAGAGGCTGAGGGCAGATCACCCAAGGTCAGAAGTCTGAGACCAGCCTGACCAACATGGTGAAACCCCATCTCTACTAAAAATACAAAAATTAGCTAGGTGTGGTGGCGGGTGCCTGTAGTCCCAGTTACTCGGGAGGCTGAGGCAGAAGAATCACTTGAACCTGGGAGGCGAAGGTTGCAGTGAGCTGAGATCATGCCAGAGCGAGACTCCGTCTCAAAAAAAAAGAAAAGAAAACATCCATTAATGTATTTTTCCAAAAATAAGGGGGGAAGGGTACTTATAGCAACATATTGATCTTATTTATTTATTTAATTAATTATTTTATTAATATGTTTTGAGACAACTCTTGCTCTGTCGCCCAGGCTGGAGTGCAGTGGTACAATCTCGGCTCACTGCAGCCTCCGCCTCCTGGGTTCCAGCAATTCTCCTGCCTCAGCCTCCTGAGTAGCTGGGACTACAGGCGCACGCCACCACACCCGGCTAATTTTTGTATATTTAGTAGAGGCGGAGTTTCACCATGTTGGTCAGGCTGGTCCAGAACTCCTGACCTCAGGTGATCTGCCCACTTCGGCCTCCCAAACTGCTGGGATTACAGGCGTGAGCCACCACACCCAGCCTTATTTTATTCTTTTGAGACTAAATCTTGCTCTGTTGCCCTGGCTGGAGTGCAGTGGCACGATCTTGGCTCACTGCAACCTCTGCCTCCTGGGTTCAAGCTGTTCTCCTGCCTCACCCTCCCAAGTAGCTGGGATTACAGGCGCCTGCCACCATGCCTGGCTAATTTTTTGTATTTTTAGTAGAGATGGGGTTTTCCCATGTTGGTCAGGCTGGCTCATCTCCAACTCCTGACCTCGGGTGATCCACCTGCCCCAGGCTCCCAAAGTGCTGGGATTAGAGGCGTGAGCCTCCATGTCCAGCCAACATACTGTTTTTTTTGCATTAATGAAGAACATCATAGTCCAGTTTCTGATTTTGAGTTTTAACATCTGTGAGTCTGACCACTTTGTGAAAATTGATCTTTTTCTTGCTGTCATGACACTCCAGCTATGTTTATTCATCTATATTTCCTCATGGTCAATCAGAAAACACTTTTAATTCACCTGAATTTTGAAAATTTTCTTTCACTGAAAGACACAGATACACAAAGTTAGGAAGAACCTCGACCAGAGGACTCTGGCGCGTGCTGCGTCCCACGCTGCGCAAGGGTTCAAAGACCTAAGAGGGAACGGTGGAGGATAAGGAAGACACAGAGACAGACATAGAGAAAGCTGGGCCAGGAGGTCCAGGAAAGTGAGGATGTCAGTTTCTCCAGCCCCGACCTGTCTCAGAGGACTTCATTTTATGTGTTCACAAAGCACATAGCAGAGGGAGGGTGCAGTTACCCGGAACAGCCCATGGTTATAATTCTCACACTTCAGTTCACATACTTCAGCTAACAACGATCTTGCAGCAAGGTCAGTGACAGCTGGTTATCTTTCTCTAGGTCCGTCTGCTCTTCTCCTAGCCATACACATTCTCCTATTATGGTTTTGCGTCTTGAGTTCACCCAAAGTTCACAGCAGCCTTGCTGCTGATCCCCCCAGAGCGGGTGGGCTACTCCAGCTCTCTACACAGGACATACTGTCTGGGGGAGGTTTATAAACTTCCACTTCGCAGGACACTGGACACTGATTCCATCTGTGTCTTTGTTTCTTTCAAGGTGATCCTGGTGACCTTCAGGTGTCTCTGCCGTCAAAAAAGTTGTAAATTCAAGTGAAAAGTCCAAGTGGCCCCACATAGTGATGATCATGCAGCTAATTTCCTGTTTTGCTGTCAAAGGCAGGAGCCAGAGCATAGAGTTCCACCAGGAAATGCACCCTGAATCCAAGTTTCAGGAATTTCCCCCGGAAACAAAGTGTGCAGCTGGCTTCCACGAGAACAGGGTGCTTAGTGCAGCTCAGGTTTGTTTTTTGTGGTTTTTTTTGAGACGGAGTCTCGCTCTGTTGCCCAGGGCCCAGGCTGGAGTGCAATGGCACAGTCTCGGCTCACTGCAACCTCCACCTCCCAGGTTCAAGTGACACTCCTGCCAAAGCCTTCCAAGCAAGCAGCTGGGACTACAGGCACGCACTACCACGCCCAGCTAGTTTTTGTATTTTTAGTAGAGACAGGGTTTCTCCATGGTGGCCACGGTGGTCTTGAACTCCTGACCTCAGGTGATCCACCCACCTCAGCCTCCCAAAGTGTTGGGATTACAGGTGTGAGCCACCGTGCCCAGCCCTTTTTTTTTTGAGATGGAGTCTTGTTCGGTTGCCCAGGTTGGAATGCAATAGCGTGATTTTGGCTCACTGCAACCTCCACCTCCCGGGGTTCAAGTGGTTCTCTTGCTTCAGCCTCCCAAGTAGCTGGGATTACAGGTGCGCACCACCATGCCTGGATAATTTTTTGCACTTTTAGTAGAGACAGGGTTTTGCCATGTTGGCCAGGCTGGTCTTAAACTCCTGACCTCAGGTGATCCTCCCACTTTGGGTCTCCCACAGTGCTGGGATTCCAGGCATAAGCCACTGAGCGCACCCAGCACAGGTGTTTGACATGTGCCCTGCGAAGCTGACCTCTCCGTGAAAACTCAGCAGTCGCTGCGGCCACCATTTAGCCCCCAGTCCAGCAGAGTCATTTAGGCAGCTAGCACGTAGGAACAATAGGAAGCAAATGAACTTTCCATGCATTTTGTTAGTTAAAATATACACTTTGGGCCTACCCTCTGGTTTGTAGGATGAGGTGGGGTCATTAAAAGACAAACTGGGGCTGGATGCAGTGCCTCACGCCTGTGATCCCAACACTTTGGGAAGCTGAGGTGGGTGGATCATCTGATGTTAGGAGTTCAAGACCAGCCTGGCCAACATGATGAAACCCCGTCTCTACTAAAAATACAAAAATTAAGGCCGGGTGCAATAGCTCATGGCTATAATCCCAGCACTTTGGGAGGCTGAGGCAGGTGGATCACAAGATCAGGAGTTCAAGATCAGCCTGGCCAACACGGTGAAACCCCGTCTCTACTAAAAATACAAAAAATTAGTCTGGCACGGTGGTGCACACGTGTAATCCCAGCTACTCAGGAGGCTGAGGCAGGAGAATCGGTTGAACCCAGGAGGCAGAGGTTGCAGTGAGCCAAGATTGAGCCATTGCACTCCAGCCTGAGCGACACAGCAAGATTCCGTATCAAAACAAAACAAACTGCAGGCCAGGTGCAGTGACTCACACCTGTAATCCTAGCACTTTGGCAGGCCAAGGCAGGCAGATCACCTGAGGTCAGGAGTTCGAGACCAGCCTGACCAACATGGTGAAACCCCATCTCTACTAAAAATATAAAAATTAGCCCAGCGTGGTGGTGGGCGCCTGTAGTCCCAGCTACTCAGGAGGCTAAGACAGGAGAATTGCTTGAACCCGGGAGGCAGAGGTTGCAGTGACCTGAGATTGTGCCACTGCACTCCAGCCTGGGTGACAGAGTGAGACTCCGTCTCAAAAAAAAAAAAGAAAAAACCGAAAAAAGTGTGACCTGTCAACTGAAATGGCAGAGAGAGGGAGAGAGAGTGGGCTATCTAAAAGAAAAGATGCTGAGGCTGGACGCCGTGGCTCCGCCTAGAATCCCAGCACTGTGGGAGGCCGAGGCAAGGGGATCACCTGAGGTCAGGAGTTTGAGACCAGCCTGGCCAACATGGTAAAACCCCATCTCTCCTAAAATTAAAAAAAATTAGCCGGGCGTGGTGGCGGGTACCTCTAATCCCAGCTACTTGGGAAGCTGAGGCAGGAGAATCACTTGAACGTGTGGGGGCAGAGGTTGTACTGAGCCAAGATCACACCATTGCACTCTAGAGTGAAACTCCAAAAAACAGCAACAACAAAAAAGGTGTTTATTAGGGAGCAGCACACTGCATCAGGAATGCAGTGCCTTAGCAAACCATGTGTCGATTCAAGGAGGGAAAGGAAAACAAACGTTTTAAAGGAAAACGAGGATTACATAATTGATTTGAAACAATTATTCTTGGCTACAAAGATCAAGTACAAGGGCAATGTCAGTCCAAGGTTGAACACGCGGCTGCTGGGCGGACATCCTTGCAAAAATATTTGTTGTGTAAGTTTGTAGTAACCTTTGTGTTAATGGATTTTGTAGTCATTTTTGTTATCAGGCACACAAGCGTGAGATACTTTTCTTTCTTTTTTTTCTGAGATGGAGTCTCACTGTCTCCCAGGCTGGTGTGCAGTGCTGAGATCTCAGCTCACTGCAACCTCCACCTTCCAAGTTCAAGAGATGCTTCCACCTCATCCTCCCAGGTAGCAGTTGGGATTTGAGGTGTGTGTTACCACGCCCAGCTAATTTTCGTATTTTTACTGGAGACAAGGTTTCACCATGTTGGCCAGGCTGGTCTTGAACTCCTGACCTCAGGTGATCCACCCGCCTCGGCCTCCCAAAGTGCTACTATTATAGGCATGAGCCACCGCACCCCGCCAAGAACCCTCTCTTCATGGCCTTTTCCAGCTCCATGTTTGTTTTTGAGATGGCATCTTTTTCTGTAGCCCGGCTCACTGCAACCTCCACTTCCGGGTTCAAGCAATTCTCCTGCCTCAGCCTCCTGAGTAGCTGGGATTACAGATGAATGCCACCACGCCCAGTTATTTATTTATTTTTGAGATGGAGTCTCACTTTGTCACCAAGCTGGAGTGCAGTGGTGTGATCCTGGGTCACTGCAACCTCCACCTCCTGGGTTCAAGTGATTCTCCTGCCTCAGCCTCCTGAGTAGCTGGGACTACAGGTGTGCGCCACCGCATCCAGCTAATTTTTGTATTTTTAGTAGAGATGGGGTTTCACCATGTTGGCCAGGATAATCTCCATCTTTTGACCTCATGATCCACCCTCCTTGGTCTCCCAAAGTACTGACATTACAGGCATGAGCCACCGTGCCCAGCCTCTTTTGTTTTTTGAGACAGGGTCTCGCTCTGTCACCTAGGCTAGAGTGCAGTGGTGTGATCTTGGCTCACAGCAGCCTCGACCTCCTGGGCTCAAGCCATTCTCCCACCTCAGCCTCCCAAGTAGCTAGAACCACAGGTGTGCATCACCATGCCCAGCTAATGTTTTTATTTTTCGTAGAGATGGGGTTTCCCTATGTTGTCCAGGCTGGTCTTCAACTCCTGCACTCAAGTGATCCACCTGCCTTGGCCTCCCAAAGTGCTGGGATTCCAGGCGTGACTACACTGTGCCCGGCCTGCATGTAGGTTTAATGCCTCTCATTTGGTTTGATGTGCCAGGATAGGCCTGTCCTTGTTGCTAATCTTGTCCCACACTGAGGGGAGTGATTGGCATCTAGAAGCCAGTGTCAAAATCCTTTTGGCCACACTTGAGCAGCAAGGTGGTGTGAGGAGAGTGTTCTCAGGCACAGTCAGCCTGGAGTCTGTTATTAAGCTCCATTTTGTCTGCTCCACCGTCTTCTGCTGTCATCTCAAAGTGAGGGGCCAGCATTCTTTTGTTGGGAGTTACACTTCTGCAAAAATTTGATAAGTAACAGGTATAAACTGGCCGGGTGCAGTGGCTCACACCTGGAATCCCAGCACTTTGGGACGCTAAGGCGGGTGAATCACCTGAGGTCAGGAGTTCGAGACCAGCTTGGCTAACACTGTGAAACCCCATCTCTACTAAAATTATAAAAATTAGATCGGTGTTCTGATTATAAAAATCCCAGCTACTCTGGAGGCTGAGGCAGGAGAATTGCTTGAACCTGGTAGGCAGAGGTGGCAGTGAGCCGAGACCATGCCATTGCACTCCAGCCTGGATGACAAGAGTGAAACTTCATCTCAAAATAAATAAATGAAAAATTTAAAAAAAAAAAGGGCTGGGCGCAGTCGCTCACGCCTGTAAACCCAGCACTTTGTGAGCCCGAGGCGGACGGATCAGGAGGTCAGGAGTTTGAGACCAGTCTGGCCAACACGGTGAAACTCCATCTCTACTAAAAATACCGAAAAAGAAAACTGAAGATCAGGCCGGGGGTGCTGGAACATGCTTGTAATTCCAATATTTTGGGAGGCTGAGGCAGGAAGATCTCTTGAGCTCAGTGTAAGGTCTGACTGCACCGGGGACGGCAATGGCAATCCCCATGAGCTGCACGTACCCCTCTGGAGGGCCTTCCAGAGTTAGACAACCTGAAGTGGCTGTAAGATCATGGAAAGAGGAAGGGTGATGAACCCCTGCGGCGCCTGCTTAACTCCGAGACATTCCCTGTTGCTTCCTGGGGCCTCAATTGACAAGGCTGTTGGACTCTGTAACTGACCTTGGCCAGCCTCATGACTCCACACCCTACAACCATCTCCCAGCTTGCAAAAAACTGCCCTAAACTGTAACTTTCCACAGCCCATCCCAAACCTATAAAACCAACTCCTATCCCGCCGCCCTTCACTTTGGCCTCAGCCCGCCTGCACCCAGGTGAATCAACAGCCTTGTTGCCCACACAAAGCCTGTTTGGGGGGGGGGGGCTCTTCATTCAGCACACATGTTTAACACTCAGGAGGTCAAGGCTTCAGTGAGCCGTGATTGTGCCACTGCACTCCAGCTTGGGCAACAGGGTGAGACCCTGTCTCAAAAAAAAAAAAGAAAACTGAAGACAAAGGGACAGTCTTGAAAGAGCCAGAAGACACGTCATATTGTCACATAACCTGCTGTGGAGCCAGGACACAAATGACTGGTCACTGATTCTGTCTGCGATGGAAGTTGGCAGACAATTGGGTGACACTTACACAACAGCGTCTCCTTCAACACGAGGGAAAACGGTGACATTTTCAGTTACACGAAAGATGAAACTACAGCCGATGGTCCTGAAAGGACAGAGAAACGCTGGAGGGAGATGATTCCAGAAAGACACTGAGACCTACCGACGGAAATGAGGCTGCTTCTCTCCAGAAGGCTTTGGAATTGTCTTTTCTCCATGCACGCAGCTACACGGATAACTCTGGGAGACAGACGGTGATGTGACATCTCCAGTGAGGTCTGAGAGGCTCACAGACCTCCCAGAGATCCTGCTCGCTGCCAGCTGCTTTGCTCTGGGCCCTGAGTAAATTGGAAGAATCCCGGAATAGGAGGGAATGCATCCAGATGACCCCAGGGAGGGACAGAGGGCACAGAGGATGGCCTCACACAGACACCTGCAGCCATCGTGCTTTGGTGCAGGGACTGCCAAGGACGGCACAGGCCACTCGTGGCATCAGGCCTGGACTCGTGATGCAGGGCCAGACGGGACAACGGCTGCCCTGGTGGACACCTTCAGAGGTCCCCTCTCCCCCAGCCCAGGCTCACTACAGAGATAGCTCAGCCCCACTTGCATGGGTGTTCCAGGCTCTGAGAAGGGCCCCCCAACAGTTCATGTCAGGTGTTGGCTAAGTTTGTCACACAGGAGGCCTGATCTGCAGCGTTCACAAGGCCTCCTCTTTCCAGGCCAGCTCCGCCTTCATCACACTCTTCCGGGGGGCTGGTGGCACTGGAGGGACTACAAGCATTTCTGGCACACAACTAAGGGGAACTTGAGTGTAGATACATCCAGTCAAGGTTTATCAGGTATTTTTTCTCTGTCCAGCTGTTTTTTTATTTCAGGGACAGGGGAAGGGGCTCAGTTTTGGCAGCGGCTTTCCTCACGGTGGCCAGGACCTTGCTCAGCTCCTCCTGCTTCCTTTGGCGCAGATGTGCGTCCCCACCCTTTTCTTGATGAACTGGAGGGTCTGTTTGTCCTTGGAGACCTTCAGGAACTCCATGGTGTGCCGCTCATAGAAGGCAAAGCCACGCAGCTCCTGGATCATTTCCTGCATGAACCTGGTGTGTTTGGTGAGACGCGGTGGCTGTGCCTGGGCTTGCTCACGTTCTTGGTCACCTTGTGGCCCCTGTTGAGGCCCATGGCCACAGGGCAGGGAAGAGCCATGGCTGCCGAGGGGAGTTTAGGAGGTATTTTCATGCAGTTCATTTGCATCCTTGCTGGCCGCGGCCTGAGGCTGTGGCGTCCTTAGGGGAACCGAGCCTGGTGCTGGAAGTCCGAGGGGAGTAGAGAAGCGAGGTTTGCATGCACAGAGCCAGCAGTGGTTCCGCAAGTTTATTCCAATCATCCAGTGTGAAAAACTGCAAGATTCAACTTCCCACTGCCTGCTTAGAAATGAGTTGTGTCCTCTGAAGAGTGCATTTGGGAATGCAGCAATTCCAATTTCATACAGCATTTATTCACGTCTTCTTTTTGGATGGGGATTGCATTTATCAGGATTCTTGCTTGTGGAGCATAAACCTGTAGCAGTGCTCCAGGGAGCTCATCCACTCAAAGCCCGGAAGTCAGTACTGAATGTGGCTCAGCGGTGGCTCGCGCCTGTGACCCCAGGCTTTGGGAGGCAGAGGCGGGTGAATCACTCGAGCTCAGGAGTTCCAGCCAGGGCAACACGGAGTCCCCACCTCTATCCCAGAAAATACGAAAATTAGCCAGGTGTGAGGGCCGCACCTATAGTACCAGCCGTTTGGGAGGCTGAGGCAGGAGGATCGCTTGAGCCCAGGACGTCGAGGCTGCAGTGAGCTCAGGTAGCGCCGCTGTGCTCCAGCCTGGGCCACAGAGCGAGATCCCGTCTATAAAAATAAAAACCTAAAAAAGTTGTTCGATGATAACGTATAACTTGACTTTTCTCCTTATACACAACGACTGTAAAATACGGTAATGCAGAATTATTGTGTAATATATACACTTTATACGTTACAGAAAATATACACATGCAAAACCATTCATTTTCGCAACCAATGTTTTCAGTTTTGCATTCTTTTTCTTAAAAGGAGCCGCACCCCGCAAAGCATTTCGGACCCCAAGGGCCTCGTCCTAGAGCACAGCTCCCAGCCGCGCAGGCGGCAAAACAAAGCGGGACAGCCGAGCGGCGAGAGCCGAGACCCCGCGCTCCCTCCGCCCGCATGGCCCGGCCGGGGTGTGGGGCCGGGGGAGGCGCGGGGCCTGGTTGGGGCGCCGCCGCCATCTGCGTGTGCTCGGAGACCTTGGGGCCCGGCTCAGCAGTCCTCCCGACCCGCGCCCCTGTGGCCGCCGCGCCTCGCCAGGCCAGGCCACGACGCCCCCCTCCCCACGTCGCCGGAGCGCGGCCGCAGCGTCTCTCAGACGAGCAGAGCGCCGATTGGCCCCAAGCACAGGAAGGCCCGCCCCCGCGAGCCGCCAGCCAGTGGGAGCCGGGGGCGGGGCCGCGGCTCAGCCGCCGGAAGCGGGGAGGTGCCGGGGGGACGTCGCGTCGCCGCGCCGGGTCTGTAGCAGCTACCGCTGAGCCGCTGGACGGACGCCCGCCTTCGCCCGCCATGGCCGAGAGCGACTGGGACACGGTGACGGTGCTGCGCAAGAAGGGCCCTACAGCCGCCCAGGCCAAGTCCAAGCAGGTGCTTTCCTGACTGAGGAGCGGCCGGGCCGGGCGGGGCGGACGCTGGGCCAGAGCCGCGGACCGTGGGGCAGGGGGCTCCGGGAAGGGAAGGCGGGGACCGGGACGGGGCGCGGGGGACGCGGACAAGGCCGGGGTGCCGCGGGAAGGACGGGGTTCGAGGGGCGCGGCGTATCGCAGCGGTAGGAGAACTGGGCCAGGACCGGGGTGGGAAGGTGGGGGGCGGACCCAGGTGGGGATGGAGACAGGGTGCGGGCGACAGGGGAAGGAGAGGGGCGGAGAACTGGATGGGGCAAGGGGCAGGCGATCGGGCTGGGACCAGTGCTAGGGTGGGCGGGGAGGGGATAGGGGCAGGGACTGTTGGTGGGGACAGGTGTGAGGACAGATGCAGGAGGTGGGGCCGGGGGTGTGGACAAGGCTGGGGGCCTTGTGTGAGGGTAGGGGACAGAGGACCAGGGTGGGCATGGGAACGGGGAGGGATGCAGGTGGGGACAGGGCTTGGGAGGACAGGGACTAGAGTGGGGGACAGGCTTTAGGACAGGGGTGGGGACTGGGTCAAGCAGCAGGAATCGGCGGTGAGGGTGGGGAATTGGGGTTGGGATAGGGCTGGGGGCCAGTGGCCAGCAGTGGAGGGACTGGGGCGGGAGACTGGGTGACTGGGACAGAGGCCGGTGAGCCTAGTAGGAGATGAGGACAGGGGATCGGTTCCTCCCTCAGATTTTTCTCTGCCTGGGGCCTGCTTGGTTCTGCTGGTCAGATGCTGCCCCAGGTCTGGGGAGTCTAGGGAACACCATGAGCAGGTGGACCCTGCCCCCACCAGTTGCACGGGTGGAAGATGGGTGTGCCCTGAGCAGTAGTGTGGCAGGAGGTTACGGGGTGGCTGCTGGAGCTGAGGGTCAGCTGTGAGTCTGATGTAACACCAGGGACAGTTCAGTCACAGCCTCTGCCTCATTCATACCCTCAGGCGGCCTAGGGTTGAAGCCTTTGAGGCCACTGGGCCAGGATGTGCTGGGCTCCGGTGACAGGCGTTCACTGGTCTGCCCTGCCTTTATTGGTTGCACAGTCAAAACGAATTCACTCTCCTTTTCTTTTTTTTCTTTTTCTTTTTTTCTGTTTTTTTGACACAGAGTCTCACTCTGTCGCCCAGGCTGGAGTGCAGTGGTGTGATCTTGGCTCACTGTGACCTCTGCTTCCGGGTTCAAGTGATTGACCTGCCTCAGCCTCCGGAGTAGCTGAGATGACAGGCGTGTGCCACCATGGCCCGACTAATTTTTGTATTTTTAGTAGAGAGGGGTTTCACTATGTTGGCCAGGCTACTGTTGAACTCCTGACCTCGTGATCCACCCGCCTCCGCCTCCCAAAGTGCTGGGATTATAGGCGTGAGCCACTGTGCCTGGCCCACTCTCCTTTTCTTTTAAGGACACTTTTTTTTTTTTTTTGAGACAGAGTTTCGCTCTGTGACCCAGGCTGGAGTGCCGTATCGACATCTCGGCTCACTGCAGCCTCCGCTTCCTGGGTTCCAGCAATTCTCCTGCCTCAATTTCCTGAGCATCTGGGACTACAGGCGCACTCCACCACGCCTGGCTAATTTTTGTATTTTTAGTAGAGACGGGGTTTCACCATGTTGGCCAAGATGGTCTTAATTTCCTGACCTCATGATATGCTCACCTCAGCCTCCCAAAGTGCTGGGATTACAGGTGTGAGCCACCACGCCCAGACTCTTTTAAAGGAAACTTAATGGCCACAAGCTAGGAGTCATGGAAACAGTCGTGTCCGTGAACACATCACAGTTAGGATGCCCCACAAGTCATGTCTCTGAAGTGTTAAAAATGTCCAGAAATACATAATATTAATATTCAGTGACTGCAGGTCCAATGGCATCACTGTTACTGCTGATGTTTCTGGGGAGCCTGCAGGCTTCCATGCGACGCGTCATCTCTGTGTTTCTAGGAGCCAGCGTCAGGGAGGAAGGCTGCACCGGGCCAGCATTTGGTGTTCCTTCCTGCTTTTGCAGTGCAGTCCAGCAGAAAGTAAATCTATGCTAAATATGATTTCTCAAAAAGAACCCACTAGTGCATACCAGCTATTCAGGAGGGAGGCTGAGGCCAGAGAATCACTTGAGCCCAGGAGTTCCAGACCAGCCTGGGCAACATAGCATGACCATGACTCTTAAAAAAAAAAAAAAGCCCTTAGGCCGGGTGCGGTAGCTCACGCCTGTAATCCCAGTACTTTGGGAGGCCGAGGCGGGCAGATCATGAGGTCAAGAGATCAAGACCATCCTGGCCAACACGGTAAGCCCCGTCTCTGCTAAAAATAGAAAATTTAGCTGGGCATGGTGGCGCGCGCCTGTAGTCCTAGCTACTTGGGAGGCTGAGGCAGGAGAATTGCTTGAACCCAGGAGGCGGAGGTTGCTGCGAGCCGAGATCATGCCACTGCACTCCAGCCTGGCACCTGGCGACAAAGCAAGACTCTGTCTCAAAAAAAAAACAAAAACAAACAAACAAAAAAAAACAAGAACAAAAAAGCCATTAGTGTTTGTTTCTCAGCAGCAAAGGAAGTGATGTTCTCTTAGTAGCAGTGTGTTGTGAGTTTCCTGAACGTTTGATTGTAGAGGCTTTTGTGTAATGAGTTAGGGGTTTTGTTCTATTTAGAGAGTGTCTCACTCTGTCACCCAGGCTGGAGTGCAGTGGCGTTACAGTCTGCCACAGCCTCAAATTCCTGGGCTCATGTGCCCCTCCTGCCATAGCCTACCTATCAGCTGGGACTACAGGCTTGCACCATGATGCCTGGCATTTTTTTTTTTTTATTTTGTGGAGGCAGGATCTTGCTGTGTTGCCCAGGCTGGTCTTGAACTTGCGGCCTCAAGTGATCCTCCTATTTCGGTTTACCAAAGTGCTGGGATAATAGGCATGAGCCGCAGTACCTAATTGAGCTTGGGTAATTGAACCCAGCACTGTGTATCAGTCCTTGGGCACCACTAGTCCTCAGCAGTGTGCTAACTGGCTAAAAGCTGGCCTGAGTTGGTGTGTGCTGGACACTGCCGAAGTTCATTTTGACCAACTAATGTTTTCTCATTTTCTAGGCTATCTTAGCGGCACAGAGACGAGGAGAAGATGTAGAGACTTCCAAGAAATGTAGGTGCTTGTGTTTCTGCTTTCACAATGAGGCTGTGCTGTGGGGTCCATGTGCTGGTGCCTGTGGTGTGGGCGGTGCCCCCAGGGACGCTGTCAGCTGCATGTCTGCCCGCACTGATGCTGGCGGAGCCCTGGGAGGCAGTGATCTTCCCAGAGCAGCTCTGGTTGGCACGAGTGCGGCTGCCTGTCCCCGTAACTGAGAGAAAACTCTGGAAGTCCATGCCCTGAGGTCTGTGAACGTTGGACAGCCTGGCTTCCCATGTCCCCTTGGGCTCCGGCAGCCTCTGGGGTTTGGGTACCACTCTGAAATTGTTTTTCTTCAGGCTAATTCCAAACCCCCTTCTCTGCTCTTGCCTCACACTGACTCCAGGGGCTGCTGGCCAGAACAAACAGCATTCTATCACTAAGAACACAGCGAAGCTGGACCGGGAGACGGAGGAGCTGCACCATGACAGGGTGACCCTGGAGGTGGGCAAAGTGATCCAGCAGGGTCGGCAGAGCAAGGGGCTCACGCAGAAGGACCTGGCCACGGTAAGGCTGCGCCGGCTCTCACTCCTCCTGGGGCTGTTGGCTTGGGGAGGGGTGGCCAGCACTGACAGCACAGGGAGGGCAGACTCCGCCCACCTGGTGCTCCTGCAGGGAGTGCCTTGGGAAGCCAGGTCCGCCGGGCTCTCCCTGCCTCTCGCGGAGACCCGGCTGCCTATGGTGGTGCACCCCAGGGGCCCCAGAAGTGGTTGTTCTCGGGTGACGCTTCTGGAAGGTGGCACCCTGTGGGGTGTCCCGCCTGGTTCACAGCACATCCTAGTGGGGCGGGTGTGTATAAAGCACATCTTCTCTTTAGAAAATCAATGAGAAGCCACAGGTGATCGCGGACTATGAGAGTGGACGGGCCATCCCCAATAACCAGGTGCTGGGCAAAATCGAGCGGGCCATCGGTGAGTGTCCCTCCACTCTTCGGCCTGGGTAGGGAGGCCACCCGCTCCCAGCTGGGGTTGGTGAGAGCCGGGCTCAGGGGTTGAAGACGGCCCTGGGGTCCCTTGTTGTTTGGATTCTGGAGCTTTGCTTCTCCAGGCAGTACAGACTAAGGAATGGTGGGGGCTCTGCAGGCCTCAGAAACTCCCCAAGAACGAGTGGTGTCCCGGCCAGTCCCTTCAGCCTGTGCTACTGGCGCGGCTCTCTGAGCCTGAGCACAGCGGGGCCGGGCCCTGGCACATGGGGCCGGAAGGCAGTTCTGCAGAGGACCCTGGCTCTGGTACTTCTGGAGAAGGGTCTCGTGCTCTGCTGTCAAGGATGATCAGAGTCATCCTCTTAAAGATTAGATGTGAGACCCAGGAGTGCTCCTGTGCTGAGAGCCCTGTGAGGAACGGGAGAGGCGTGGTCCTCCTTCCCGGCAGCTGTTGAAGAGGGGCGGCGTGGGGCAGGAGGGAGCTGGTGCTGCAGTGGCCAGTGGTCGTGGCTCATTTCAGGCCTCAAGCTCCGGGGGAAGGACATTGGAAAGCCCATCGAGAAGGGGCCTAGGGCGAAATGAGCACAAAGCCTCGGAATCAGTGCGCTCCGGCTGATCTCGTGCTGCGGGTTCCCCTTGGCCGCCAGCACCACCGTGGGTCTCCTCACGCGCCGAGCAGAACAAGGGGTCCAGCTTGTGGGGGCCTCCCCAGCCCATTCCTGCTGTCAAACAAACAAAACCTTGCAAAGCGTTGGCTTCTGCTGACTGTTTTTCTCCCTGCGTCACGTTCAGATCAGGGTGCAGGACTCGCCCTTCCTGTCTGTCCTAGGGCTGTCTGCCTAGTAGCGGTTCTGGCTCAGAGGCCTCGGGAGCTCTGAGCATCTCCTCACGTGCGGGTGAGGGGTGGGGGCCCGAGGCGAAGGAAGGGGAGCGGTGCCGCTGGATGCGACTCTAGAGACACCGGGAGAAGCGGCTGCCCTGGGTGCCCGGGCAGGTCATATGCTCCTGCTCTCAGCTCCCAGGCCCCTAGTTACAGGGAAAGCCAGTGAATTGTCATGACTCGTGCCCGGTAGTGCGGTGCCAGGGGGCTCCCAGGGTCTCTACAGGGTCATTTTCTCTTTGCACATCTGTGTGGACAGGTAGCGGGCCCTGGTCAGCCCCACAGCACCTGAAGACGAGGGACAACTCTAGGCGCGCCCGACCACCACCCTCTGATAGGACTTAGTCCCCAGGGCAGATGGGAGCCCAGTGGCTGGTGATGGTGCTGTGCTGTGCCCTCTAGCACTGCCTGGCTCCTGGGGGCAGATGTGCGTCCATGAGGCAGGGTGGGGCTCTCCTGTGGGCAGGAGGGGAGCCTGGCTGCACAGCTCTGCTGTTGCCACCTCCCCCCACTCCCTGGGGACAGCCACCCACAGCCTAGGCCTAAGAGGCCACAAGACCAGGTCTTCCCCACGGGGCTGTGCCCGGGTCACCCACACGGAGGACCAGAGCTCTGCGAGCTGACAGGTTAGTGACATTGACCCCGCTTTAGGATGGTGGTCCTCTGCTGGCGCCCCAGATTAGGTCACAGCTTCACAGGGACAACCTCCTGCTCGGGCATGGGGGCCAAAGGGAAGGGTTCAGCCGCAGCCCTGGGGCACCCGGTGACCTGGGCACTGTGACCCGCAGCCCTGGGGCAGCTCAGGCCTGTACCACAGACAGTGGGCCCATCCAGGGCACTTGTCCTATCCAGACCTGCTCCGTGCACCCTGTGCCCTAAGGGTCAGTTTCACTGTTGTTCTCAGTAGGCAGGGCCTCTAGCTGGCTGGACCCCAGCCTTTGTCCTAGGTGGGTCTGTGTCCTGGTGGGAGAGGGCCCCCTTGTCTCTGGTTCCTGAGCTGCATCCGGAAGCAAGCAGGCGCCCCTAGCACATTCCTGGGTCACTTCTGGGGACACCGCAGCCCCCACCCTTGCTGGTGGGTAAAGTGTGAACACACCGACTTCAGCCTGGGAGCTCGGGCTGCCCTCACGGGCCAGGGCATTTATTCACACAGGAACAGACTCAGCACCGGGCAGGGGACGCCCAGGCCTCAGCGTGTCCTGAGACCTGCAGCCTGGCCCAGTCTGGGCGGGGGCGGGTGTCCAGTCCCCAGCCAGGGTCTGACCAAGTGCTGGATGTCACGTGAAGAACCAGGGCCTTGTCTGGGGTGGTCCTACGGATCGCTGATGACAGATGTTGGGAGGGTGACACCATCCTAGGAGGAGGAGGAGGAGCTTTGACAGTGGTGGCTGGAGAGACCAGGCAGGGCAAGGATGGGCCCTGCACAGGTGGGGGCTCCTCTCTGCGGGGTTGTGTCCCACCACTGCCTGCCCTCCAGGGTCACAACGGAGCACAGAGGCCCCTGCCCACCCCTCCCCAGGGTGCTCCTACTGCATTGAAAACGATGTTGTCAAAGCCGGGAGCTGTGGCCTCTGTGTTGCTCTGGAAGGGGCAGCTCCCCCTCTTCTGCAGCCAGTGCTGCCCCCCAAGTCCCAGCAGCACCATGAGCATGAGGAATAGGAGGGCACCGCCAACCGCAGCTGGTACCGACACGGGCGTGGCTGTGTCCCCTGTGGGCCGTGGGGACGAGTGAGTCCTGGAACTTGAGTCCTTTAAAGCGGCCCTCCATGTCTGAGGCCGAGGAGCAAGCCTGGGGCTGCCTGATCCATCAGCCTCTGCTGCCTCCTGGGGTTCATCCTTTTCGGAGGCGGCGGGGATTAGTTTTGCCAGCACAAGGATGGGGCCTGGCCTGCAGGCAGCTGCTGTCCAAAGACTTGTCGGGGCTCATGGCCCCAGGCGAGATCCTGGCCCTCGCCCAGTGAGAGCAGTCAGTCAGTGACTGCCCTGACCCGGCTAGCGGCTCCTCCAAGAGAGACCCTATCCTGGGTGTAGGCACAGAGGAGGCAGGGAGGCCCCAGGGACAGCCCAGCCCAGGCAGTGGCCCCAGGGGTGAGCGGGGCAGAGAGTGGGGATGGGCTGGGTGCAGCATGCTTGCAGCTCCTAGGGTCACACGCTGGCAAGCCTAGCAAACCCTGTGCCAGGTTGGGCCCCCCAGGCCCTCCCCAGTGCTTCCACTGCAGCCCAGGGCTCACCTGGGCTGGGGGCAGGCTGCTGGCAATGCTGCCCAGCCAGATACTCCACGTCGTCCAGGCCAATGGGCCCCAGGGCTGGCTGGCCGCCCAGAGTGGCTTCAAACACGATCTGGCAGAGAAGGAAAGGTGTCTGTGTGGGCCCTGAGGGGAAGAGGGGGAGGCTCCTGGCCCAGACAGGTGGCCTCACCTGGAACTCCTTGGCGCTGGCCACCTCCACCTGGGCCTCCAGCCACTGGTGCCGACGGTGCCCGCCTGTGCCCCACACGGCCAGCTGGCCCTGGGCACTGCGTAGCAGCACCCTCAGCTCCCCCTTGTCTGAGAGCAGGGCCAGGGAGTGTTAGGCCTGGGGTCCCGGGACACCTGCACACCTCACTGGGGGTGGGGTGGGGAGGCCCCTTCCCAACCTCTGCTCCTGGACCCCTGCTGCCCCCATTGCCTGGGCACCCATTGTCCAGCCGGACTCACAGAAGTGCTCAGGAAAGCCCATGTGGTACCAGAAGCGGAGGCAGGAAGCTGGGGTGGCCGGTAGAGGCTCGCTTCGCAGCCAGGCAGCCCGGCCCCCGGGGCCCAGCACGCCAGTTTCAAAGAAAGCAAAGTGGCCTGGGAACAAGAGGAGGCTGATGCCCAGCTGATGGGCAGAGCCAGCCCTCAGGGCTCAAGCAGAGGCTGGGCCTCCTCCGATGGGGAGCGTGCCCTGTGGGTGGGCAGCAGGAGGCCGGTGGCTGTGTGGCTTCTGGGTCCCCTCCTCACCTGGCTCCAGCAGAACGTACCTGCCTCCGTGCCCAGGGTGTGGTCCACTGGGGGCTGGAGGTAGCGAGAGGGTGTGGCTCCCCCACCCCAGTCCCAGCTGTATCCACCCAGGCCGGGCCAGGCCAGGTGGCTCCAGCCACACAGGCCAGACTCAAAATCACAGGAACCTGCAAGGCATGGCTGGGTGAGTGGTGCTGCCCTTGGCCCAAGCCCTGGCCACCACCACTATGGGGACGAAAGGGACAGGCAGGCCCCAGGGCAGGGTCGAGGCCAGACCTGGTGCCACCGCGCGCCACAGCAGGGCTCCCACCTGGCTGAGGGCAGGGCCCATCCTGGAGGAGCAGGTCATCCAGAGCCACGTAGGAGTGCGCCACGCCTGTGCCCACTGCCTCAAACACCACCTGGCGGGCGCAGGGCAGGCAGCCTCAGCGGGTCCAGGCAGTCCTCGGGGAGGGGGAGGGGCACCCCAGCTAGCACTCACCCTCCAGGCTTGCTCAGCCTCCACGTCCACGCTGCCCAGGCGCCAGGCAAGCCCGTCATGGGCACTGAGGCTGAGCACCTGGTGCCTCCTGCCCTCCTCCAGGTGGACCTGCAGGGCGCCTGCCAGCAGGGGGCAGCCCAGGTCAGCAGTGTAGGGAGAGTGCCTGCATGCCCTGGCCCTGAGCTCCCAGGCTCCCCGGTCTGGCGGGCACAAGAGGCTCCCCAGCGGTCTTAGCAGAAGGCTGGTTGGGGACGCCAGGCCAAGCTTCCCTGAGCCCCTGGGGCCCCCTCCCAGAGCCCCTCACCTGGGCTGAGGAGGCTCCCGTGGTACCAGAAGGTCAGGCAAGCAGGCTGGGCCAGGGGCCTGTGCTCCTTGGAGGTCAGGGAGGCCGTCTGGCCCCGGGGCAGTGCGTCTGGGCTCGTGTCCACCACCATGTAGTGCCCTGGAGGTGCCAGTATCAGCCTGCCAGCCCCTGGCCAGCCCCTCGATCCCTGCCCCTGCCAGGCCCCCCTGCCCCTGCCAGGCTCCCGTACCTTGGGCTGTCTCCGTGGTGTGGTCTGCTGGGGGTCCCCAGGCAGCGTAGCCTGAGGCATTGGCCTGGCGCCTCCAGAGACTCTGGCCTCCAGGGGAGAAGCCACAGTCCGAGTCCTCAAAGGAGCAGTGATCAGGGGCCCAGCAGGGGCCAGGCCGCACGGCCACGTCGTCCAGTGCCATGGTGCCATGGTATCCGTCCCGGAGGCCCTCGAACAGCAGCTGGGGGTGGAGGGTGTCAGCCGGCTGGTGGCCTGCCCTGTCCTCCCACCTGGGCACCAGGCCTCACCTGGTACGGGGCCCGGGAGCCAGGCTGGTGGGAGAGGGTGGCCCAGGCCTGGTGCCAGCGGTTGCCATGGGTGCCCGACCGTGACCAGAGGTGCATGTCCTCCCCTTCCCGTCTCATGGCCAGGCGCAGAGTCCCTGCCGGGAGGGGACCAGTCCATAAGTGACCTCTCCTGAGCCTCATGGGTGTCAGAAGGGGAACTGAACCCCTGGGGGCCTCCCCACAGGCCCTGCCCTGCTCTGAGGCCCACTCACCAATCTGGGGCCCGTGGAGGTGGTACCAGAAGCTGAGACACTCCGTGGGCGCTGCTGGCACCTGGGGCCTGGAGAGCAGGTGTGCGCTGTGGCCCCGGGCCAGGGGGTCTGTGGGGTCCAGGAGCATAAAGTAGCCTGCAGGGGACATGGGGCTGAGCTGTAGAGATGCCCCACCCCCATCTGAAAGCCACCCTGTCTGACTGGCCCATCCTACCTTGGCCTGTGGTGTGGTCGCGCTCAGGGCCATGGCTCTCTACCCGGCGCCAGTGTGCGTCTGAGAGGTGGCCTGGGTACCAGCTGCATGTGTCCCGCTCAAAGTTACAGGAGACCTCTGGGGGCGGGGCCAGGTGGCGTCACACACATCCCCCCCTGCCCCGGCACCCTCCAGAGCCCTGAGATGGTTGCTCTGGGGTCCCTGGAGGTGGTCTGGGGGAGTACCCGGGTGGGAAGGGGGATGGGCAGGAGGGACCTCTGTCTCTCTTGGTGGTCACCATGGGGCTGCAGTCCCTCAGGGTCACGTTGTCCACTCCAGCGCCCTGCTGGTCAGGGCCGTCCAAGTCCACCACACCGACAAATTCCAGCTTCATGGGGAAGGGGGATGAGGAAGAGCATGGTTAAGTCAGGGTCGGCTCCAGTGGAGCCCCACTCTGGGCTGCCCTCCTTACCCGGAACGGCCGGCGGCGGGCCCCTAGAAGGACCTTGTCCACCTTCCAGCCACCTGCACTGCTGCTCAGGGCCTGCCATGCCAGCTCCCGGGAGCCGCTGTCCACCACCACTAGTGCCAGGAAGCCTGGCCGGCAGGGCGGAAAAGACTGGGTCAAGTGGCCCCAGACCCGTCCCATTGTGCAGGGAGCACCCAGGGGCTGGCCGGGGAGCTCGTGGAGGGTAGCAGTACCTCGGGGCTGACTCTGCAGATGGTAAGCCAGGTGGAGTTCACAGCTGGGGCCAGAGGGGCCAAGCAGGGGAGTCAGGACCCGGGCCTCAGCGCCCAGCTGCCCCCAGGCCCTCTGCAGAGACAGGAAGTGACCTAGGGGAGGAGGTAGGTGCTCAGAGCCCCATTCCTGCCAGGGCCCCACTCTCTCCCTCAGGGACCCCCAATCCAGAGACCCTCCGTCGTGCAGGGCCAGAGCAGAGACCCTTCTGAGGATGCTGCTCGCATGTGAGCCGTGGCCCCCAGGCGCGGGCTTGGGTGCGTGGGCCTCACCGGTAGCAGCTGCACCGGCTCCCTGGCTCTCCTGGGCTGAGAGCTGCAGCCACTGCAGCCGCCCCACGCTGGCATCTTCCCAGCCCCCGGCTTCGGGGGACTCGAAGTCTGTGGTTCCTGGAACAGCAGCCGGCACTGAACGGCAGAGACCTCCACCCGCCCCACACCTGTCCCTGCCCCGTTGGCCCGCAGCAGGAGGTCTGCAGGATGCTGAGCCCCTTTACCACAGGCCTGCTCGTCCTCGCCCCCTGCACACTGCTGCTCGAAGTCACACAGCTGTTCCGGGGGCACACACAGGTCCCCACAGGCAAGATGGCCCTGCTGGCAGAAATCCTGGGGCCGAGAGCTGAGCGGCAGGGGCCCGGGGGCTGGGGCCCACGGCCCAGGAGGCAGCGGCTGCAGGGTGGACACCTCTGTGGGGGCAGAGTTGGGGTCAGGTGGTGGGGGTGGGGAGTGCTGCGCAACGCAGGGCAGGGTCAGCAGAGGTCAGCAGGCTCACCCAGGACTGGTCTGCAGTGCTCAGACAGGATGAGGTCGTCCAGACCCACCACACCCCCCGGGCCTGTCTGCCCGGCCAGGAGGATCTGAGGACAGAAGGGCTCGGGGTGCTCAGCCTATTCCCCCTGGGGGCTGCTCCCTGTCCACCCACAGTGGGCACCCTGTGGGCTCTCCTCCCCTGCCCACAGTGCAGCTCTCCAGACCTCACCCTCCTGCTGTTCCTCACCTGGAAGGGGTGGGCACTCTGGATGTCAACGCGGTCTCGGACCCAGGCGGTCCCCAGCTCCCCTCGGCGCCTCCGCAGCAGGACCAGGGCCTGGTGAGGGCTGGACCCCAGAGTCTGCAGGAACAGCTGGAGGCGGCCGGCCTCGGACCCGTGCAGGTAGTAATAGAAGACCAGCTGTGGAGCCAACAGCTGGTTGGGGGCCCCTGCACCCAGGCAGCCAGCATGGAGAACCGGTGAGCGCCCCCCTCCCGCCCCCCACCATCTCACTGAGCAGCTGGAGGCGCCTGGGGCTTGGAACTCGGGGCTGGAGAGCACAGCAGGATTGCCAGGCTCGGCCACGGAGACCAGGAAAGAGCCTGTGGGAAAAGGTGGGCGTCAGCTGGGGCCACTGGGCTGTGGCCGGGGGACAGGGCCTGGGCCAGGTCCCCTGCGGGCCTCACCCTGCGCGCTGTTCCGGCTGTGGTCACGGCACGGCCAGGCGGGGTGCTCGGGACCGCCAGCACTGTGGTTCCGGGCCCAGCCTTCTGAGCGGCTCCACAGACCCAGACCTGTCTCAAAGTCAGTGGCTGTGTGCTGGCCTAGGGCGGGAGGTGGGGCTGTCAGGGCCACCAGGCAGTGCTCCCAGCTCCAGGGTGGTCCCCAGAAGGACCATCCAAGGATCCAAGGTTCCCCCTCCCGGATGAGTGCCAGGGCCCCCACCGAGGCGTCCAATCACCTGGCCTCACTCTGGGCCCCACCCTGGCCTCACCACAGGTGCGTGGGTCCTCATCAGACAGGTCCCCACAGTTGTCTTCCCCGTCGCAGAGTTGCTGGGGCTCCACGCAGGCCTTGTTCTGGCAGTGGTGGTGTCCCAGGGGGCAGCTGGCCTGGGGGGCTGGGTGGGGCAGGATTAACCCTTCACGGAGGCCCCGCAGTGGGAGGGCACTCGGGGGCAGGTGGGGCCCTCCCAGGGTGGGACAGGAAGAGGCAGTGCCTTACTGGGCAGCCCACAGTCCCAGAACTCCAGGTCATCTAGAGCCACGGCACCCCTGTGGGTGGTGTTTCGGGTGGCAGAGAAGGTCACCTAAAGAGAACAGGAGCCCTCAGGACCTAAGTCCAGGCCCAGACCCTGCCAAGGCTCCCACTCGTCCAGACGCCCCCAGCTCACTCGGAAGTCACCCTGGATGCGGCCTGTGGTCACTGCCAACTCCTGCCAGCTGGGGCCCCAGGGCCCTGTGCTCTGCCACAGGGTCAGGGTGTCTGCACCATGGGTCAGCTCCAGCCGCAGCTCGGCCACATCTGCAGTGTCAAGGGTCCCAGGGAGCTGTAGCCCTGCCCCCCTCAGCTGCCCTGCCTCTCCTGGAGCCACCCGCCCTCCCCTTGGGCACCCCCCATAGGCCTTGGGGGTTCAGGGCGCACCTCCAGAGGCCGCGTGGTACCAGAGCCTCAGCTTGCAGGAGGGGGCTGCCTCTCGCAGGGTGGGCGAGCGCAGGGCTGCAGTGGCTGCCTCTTTCCCTCGGTGGGTTCCTACAGCCATGTACCATCCTGGCCCAGGTCAGAGGTCAGGAGATGGGGCAGGAAGTAAGGAGGGTGGTGGGGCAGGGGCGCGCAGAGACTCGCCCTGGACTCACCCAGGTCGGTGCCCAGCGTGTGGTCTGAGCGAGGCCCGGGACCCTCCAGCGAGGCCCCTGCCCTGTCTCGGAGCCAGCTGTAGCCTGAGGTGCTGATGTCCCGCCAGCCACAGGGGTCCCGCTCAAAGTCGCAGATGAAGGGGGTGCCCAGGGCGGGCGAGGCCCCGTGGTAACCTGGGAGAGCAGGTGGTCAGGTGTGCGCCGGCCCTGCCCACACTGGCCCTGCCCACACTGGCCCTGCCCGCCTGTCCGGCCCTGGCTCACCACACTGGGCCTCATCTGAGCAGTCCCCGCAGTCACACACGAAGTTGCACATGGCCTGGCCAGGGCTCCTGCAGTGGTTGGGGACCCAGGCCCAGCCTGGGGACCGTGCTGCTGGGAGGGTGACAACCAGGTGGCCTGGGGGCAGGGTGACCAGCATCCCACTCTGCATCGGACTGTCCAGTTTTAGCACTGGACATCCTTTGTCCAGGGAAGCCCCTCAGACCAGAAGATGGGGCAGGGAGGGGCCGGGACCCACGGAGAACTCCCACCTGGCTCCATACCAGGACCAAGCAGAGCGCATTCCTGTTTCCAGCCCTGAAGAGATGGGCGAAGGGCCTGGGCATGCATGGGGATGAGGACCCTGCCATGGGGCACGCCCAGAAAGGCAGCAGGAGCCCAATGTGCCCAGCTGGGAACTGGGCACTGGGAGGGTGACCCCCCGTGGGAGGCATCGGTGGGCGGCCCAGGGCCCTCCACAGGCTCTATCTAGTCCAAGCATGGCAGACGAAGGCTGGCAGAGCTAGGGGCACCTCCTGAGCCCTCTTGTCCCACACTGGGAGGGGAGTCTTGGCTCTTCCTTTGCTTGGCAGGTGCAAGGGCCCCATGGGCTGGTTCCAGGTCACCCCTGCAGGCTGGCCAGAGCAGCGCCTTGCAGTCCTCCTTTCCTTTGGGGCTCAGGAGTCACCCCAGTGCCTGTCACTGCCGCCCAGATGACAGGCTCAGAAGCCAGAGCCCCCAGTCCTGCTTCAGGAGTGGGACCGGACGACTTACCCAGGAACAGGACCAGGAGGGGCAGCAGGTGGCCGGGCAGAGGCATGGCTGGGTCAGAGGGAGCAGGGGCCAGCACAGCTGCGCGGGTTGCGCAGGGAGCTCTGTGCGGTTCCAGCCTGCGCTAGCCCCACACGATGACTCTGCTGTTAAGTGGAGGGCCCCTTGGCCCAGCCCCACCCAGTGCTGACGGTGCCAAGTGTGGGTTGTGGAAGCGGCCCCAGGAGAGGGCCCCTGACCCAGGGTCAGCTCCCACCTGCCCGGCTCCCTCAGACTGAAGGTCAGGCCCTTCCACCCTGCCCTGCCTTGCCTGGTGGAGGGGAGGTTCCCACTGGAATGGGGAGGGACCCAGGCACCCCACCAGGACTCTGTAAGGCAGTGTGGGGTGGGGGGCACGGCTAGCTGTGGCCTCTCACTGTGCCTCTGGCACTAGCCTGGTGCTGGCCAAGGCCAGGACTCAACCAGTCCACCGGCTGCGGGAGTCCAGGGCGTGTACCAGAGCCAGCCCCGGCACCCTCAATCTCTCGAGGTACCTGCCAGTAAGTCAGGCTGCGAAGGATCACCCCAGCATCCATTCGTCCTGAGCAGCCAGGTGCTGTCCGGTGCCAGGCACAGGGCCCCTGGGAGCCCAGAAGCTTCTGGTCCTCGTGGAACAGACCCACACTTGGGGCAGGGCTCTTCAGGGCTGGGGAAGGAGGGTGGCATTTGGACCCAGGCCCTATTTGTGGTTTCCCACGGTGTGAACTCAGAGCTGGTGTCACTGAGCCTCAGCGTCTTGGTCTATAAAACGTGGTCATGATAATGCCCACCTAGAGAGCCTGGCTGAAGAACCACTGAGTCAACCTGTGAGCGGGGCTGCCTGCCAGTCAGGGGTGCCCTGTGCAAAGCCAGCCCTGGCCCCCGGGGTGCCCTCGTAGCGCCCCATAGAGTCTCACTGTGCATGGGACTCCCCAGGGCAGGGCCTGAACCCATGGCCTGCCCACAGCCCTGCCAGAAGCAGGAGGGACCTGGGAGGGGCTCCACAGTCAGCATGAGCCTGCAGGGTACCGGACCCTCGATACTGGCAAGCCCCACGGGCTGGTCACGAAGGAGCCTGCAGGCCGGGCCTCAGGGCAGACAGGGCACTGGGAGCCCTGGGATGGGCCCAAGGGAGGAGGCACTGGTGGGCGCCCCAGGTCTTGGCCGGCCCGAGGGACCAGGCCCTGCCTCCTTCCTCAGGGGCTGGCTGGGCCTCCTCCAAGATGCCCTGGAGGACAGTGGCCCAGTGAAGAGCAATCAGGCCATCAGGGGGCCCCCTTATCAGACCCCGAAAGGCTGAGTGTGCACGGCCACTCCCTGGGGCCACTCCTTTAGGCAGGCTCTGGGGGCCTCTGGAGGTGGTGACCCAGGGCAGGGAAGCCAAGGACAGAGTCCAGAGACTGGCAGGTGTGGCAACACGTTTAATTCTGTCTCCGAGGCCTGGCAGGTGGCACATCACCAGGGGCTGTGGCAGGAGCGGGCAGGGTCGGCCCCGCAGGAGGGGTGCAGGCAAAGGCAGGGGCGCCAACGTGGCTGCCAGAGGCAGCAGGCCAGAGGCTGGGGGTGCTCAGTAGCCGTCGTTAGCCCAGGTGACCTCGTAGTCGGGGTACTTGGCTTTGATTTTCTCGGTGGAAATGGAGTGCTGGGCAGGACCATAGGCCTGGAGAGAGAAGACGCCTGCCGCTGCCGGTGCCACCTGGACCCTTCCACCCACGAGCCCTGGCTCTGGGCATCCAGCCGCCAGCCACAGCAGGAGCGTGTGTGGAAAGTGGAAAGGCAGTGCCTGGGGACCCCAGAGTGGAGCCACACCCACCATCCTGACCTCCCCTGGGGGCTCCCCTGGGGAGAGGCGGCCTCCACAGGCGAGCAGACCTTGATGGCAGATCCTTGGGCCTCAGGCACCCAGGGGAGCACATGGGGATCTCACCTGCTGGTGGTTTTGGTGAGAGCGCAGGTGGGGACTCGGAGCTCCACCTGGATACTGACCACCTCTGGGGCCCAGAACCCAAAGTTTTGGAGGACAGTGAGAGCCCAGCCAGGCCTCTCCTGGCAGGGAGAGGGGACGGAGAGGGGAGGGCAGGCCATGTCTGGGGGCCTCCCTCGTCCCTCAGGCCTGGCGTGTGCTCCATGGAGGAATGTGAGAACACATCCGGCTGCCGAGGGCGGGCTCGGCCGCCCACACTCGGAGAGCCCCGGGAAACCTGGGAGGTCAGCTGGGGCCAGGGGTCAGGGCAGCAGGCTCAGGTGTGCCTCCAAGTTGGTAGTGCGGCCTCCCGCAGGGCGGGACCGGGCTGCGGCTCACCATGGAGTAGCCGTACACGTGAATCTTCTTGTCTTGGCTCTGGTGGGAGATGCGCCCGCCGCCCAGACACTCACAGTCACAGCCCTGCTTCTGCATGTCGCCCGACACTTTGTCGTAGATGTCCGCTGGGATGGGAGGGCGGCCTCAGGACGTGCCCTGGCCGCCCTTGGAGGCCATGGGAGGAACTCCCAGCCGGCAGAAGGGGGTCTGAAATCCCAGCTCTGAACAGCCCCTTCCCCAGTGGAGACGAAGCCCCTCGAGGCTGGGACAGGGATGAATGAGAGAAGTAGGGTGGAACCGGGGCGGGCGCGGGGACTGGGAGACGGGTGTGTGGGGGTGGGCCTGGCCGTGTCACGCCCCTCCCGCCCAGGACCTGAGCCTGGGTCAGACCTCGCAGGAGCAGGGCTCGGAGCAGAACGCAGCCCCGCCCCCTGCAGCCCCGCCCCCGCACGCCGGCAGGCCCCGCCCTCACCATGGTACTCGGCCCACTTGTAGCCGCGCACGATCTCCTTGCTCTCCGCAGCCGGAGCTCCGGAGCGCGGAGCCGAGTGAACTCGGATCAGCACGTACTTGAAGACGCCATCCGAGTCGATGTCCACGTCAGGAATGTGAGCGAGATCGGCCGCCGCCATGTTCCTCGTCCTGGAGGCCCCTTCTCCCACCCGACCCGGGGCCACCGGTACTGCAGGAGGCGGGCTCTGGGAGATCGGCGACCAATCCCGTCGGAGAATGCTGCCGAAAGCCCAGAGCGTCAGCCAATTGTACCGCCGACCGAGGCACGTGCTGGCCAATCGCAATCCAGTTCCTTGCCTCCTTGAGGCAACAGCAGCCCCGCTTAAAGGGAACGTGGAGCCGGGAATGGGTGGTGATTAAATACAGCCAACGGCAAAGTTCCTCTCCAGTGAGGCCCGGTAGCACCCTTGGAGTGGGGCAGTGAGGCGGCCCGCGACGCTGCGGCAAAGAGGGAGGCCTGAGGGATGTGCGCCAGCCCTGACCTCCTGTCTTGCACGAGTTCCCGTGGCCCCCACCGGCCGAAGGCCTCCCTCCCCCCGCCGCCGTCCTTAGGCCTCCCTCTCCCCCCTCCGCCATCCGAAGGCCTCCCTCTCCCCCTCCACCGTCCAAAGGCCTCGCTCTTCCCCCCTCCGCCGTCCGCAGGACTCCCTCTCCCCACCTCCACCGTCCGAAGGCCTCCCTCTCCCCCTCCACCGTCCGAAGGCCTCGCTCTTCCCCCCTCCACCGTCCACAGGACTCCCTCTCCCCCTCCACCGTCCGAAGGCCTCCCTCCCCCCCTCCACCGTCCGCAGGACTCCCTCCCCCCCTCCGCCGTCCGCCGGCCTCGCTCTTCCCCCCTCCGCCGTCCCTCCCCCGTCCGCCGTCCGAAGGCCTCCCTCTCCACCCTCACTCTTCCCTCCGCCGTCCGGAGGCCTCCCTCCCCAGCCCCGCTATCCGCACAAGGAGACCACAGCAGTAGCTACATTCAAGTTCTATTTTACTTGGTTGGAAAGCTCTTGCCCCTTGGAAATGATTCCGGTCTGGGGGCGTGTTCCTGGCCAGCCCTCAGGGGTAGGGCCGAATGCAGAGGCCCTGGGGCGGGGGTGCGGTGGCGGATGGGCAAGCGGGATGCCTGGCCAGTGCGGACGCACGGGGACCAGGTGGGCGCGTCGAGTGCAAGAGCAGGAGGGGGGTGCCCAATTTCTCTGACTTGGTGCCCCCTTCCCTGGCTCTGAAGTAGGACTGGGGACTCCAGGAAGGCCCCTCTGCAGCGCTTGGCTTCCTCCCCTCTCCCGGACACCTGACCCTCCAGAGATCCCTGGGGGCGGGTAGGATGCACTTAGGGGGCGGGTGAAGGCCGGGCCACCGGACTGGTGCCTCCACGTCCGTCCGCAGTACGGAGTGCGGCCACAGCGGGTGTGCGGGGACCTCTTGGGACAGGTCAAGCCCCCTCGGGTGGGCCTCCGCGCTGTCCGACTACCTGGCTCCCTCACCTGCTCGCACGAGGCGGCCACGGGGCGCCCCTACGAGCTTTCTCCTGCTGGCTCCCAGCTGGGAACGCCCCCTGTCCCTGGGTCCTCCCTCCCTCTAGCTTGTCCACATCCCCTGTCCCTTTGGCTGGGAGACTTGCATATCGGCCTGAAGACCTCCCTGCCGCTTCTCCCAGCTCTGGCAGGGCCGACTGCAGCGGCTGGAGGCGAGGGGATGGCAGGGCGCCTGGCGCTGTCAGTGTACCGGCTCCGACCAGCGGGAACGCACCGCGCACCGCCCGCCCTGCCCACCGCCTCGCCGGGACCCTCTCGTGCGCACGGACGCAAGGAGGTCGACCCGGGTGTTCCCCTAGGAAGAGGCACCCAGTCGCGGGAGGCGGGGCGGGCGTGTTTTAAAGTGACAGACTGGGCTTTGGTTACGTCGGGCTCCTGGATGAGCGGACACCGGAGTCGGGGAGGCTCCAGCGAGAGCCTCGCGCACCGACGGGGACTGGATCTGTACGGGTGGGGCCTGTGCAGTAGCGACCCCTCCCAGTGAAGGCAGAGCGGGGCGGTCCTCAGGCCCACCCCGCCTCCCAGCGGGGAGCACCGTGGGCGAGGACCGGCTGCTTCTGGGGAACCTCGAGGGCCAGCTGGGAGAGGGAGGGGTCCCGGGAGCAGGGAGAGGGGTTGCTGGGGGGTGGGAAGGCGAGGGACCCGGGAGGAACACTAGGGGGGCGGAGGGCCTTGGGGGGGCCCAGAGCGGAGCTGGAGGCCGTACTGAGCGGAGCTTGGAGGGCTGGGGAGTTAGAGGCGGGCCCTGGCGGGGCTTGGGGCGGCCCTGAGTGGGCCGGGCAGGGCTCTGGCGGGCCCCGCGCCTCACATGATGTCGTCCAGCAGGTTGGCGCTGGCCACCCAGTCGAGAGCGCGCGGCTCGGAGGCGGCCATGATCATGCACATAAAGGGGCGGCCGGTGCGCCGGTCCGTGGGGTAGATGGTGGTGGGCGTGAAGCGCCGGTTGGCCTCGACGAACTCGCAGAGCTGCTCGTAGACGCGCGGGAACTCGTGGCGCAGGAAGACGCCGCGCAACCGCAGCTCGCGCTGGATGTGGATGAAGGCCACCTCGCGCGCGCGCCGGCCCGCCTCGCCGTCTTGATCCAGGCCTGCCGTGCCGGGCGGCGGCGTCAGGATCAGCGTCTCCATGTCGGGCTCGCGGCTCCGCGCCGGGGGCGGCCGCGCGGGGCTGCCAGCCGCCAGCGCCACCTTGGCGAACTTGCGCACCGTAGGCCCGTGGCTGCGTGGCGCGGGCGCGGGCAGGGCGGGCGTCCCCGGGGGCGCGGCGCCGGGTCCCACGGCCACGGACACGCTGAGCAGGAAACACTCGGCCGGCTCGTAGAGGCGCCCCGCGGCCGCCAGCTCGCGGGCGTAGCTGCCCAGGGGCGCCGCGTGTGTGGCCAGCTCGCGCAGCGACAGGTAGGTGGGAGACAGCAGCAGCCCCTCCAGGCCGAAGCGCAGGAAGTTGTCCGCGGAGCCGGGACTCGGGAAGCCCAGGAAGAGCACGCCGCGGCCGCGAGACAGGAAGCCGACGCGCGCGATGCGCGAGAAGGCGCGGTGCACCGGGCCGCTGTCGCGGCAGAACTGCAGCACGTGGCGGCACACGCTGCCCACGCGGCCGTACACGCAGCGCGCCTTGTGCGCGTCCCAGTCCTCGCGGCGGCAGAGGCGCGAGCAGTAGTAGGTGTAGCAGCTATGGCAGGACTTGAAGTAGAGGCAGGCGTTGAACATGGTCTCGGTGCGCCGGCAGCGCGCGTTGGAGCACGTCATCAGGTCGTCCTCGTCGGCGCTGGGCTCGGGGGACGCGTCGGCCGCCTCTCCCGGGGCCGCGGGCTCCTCCGCGCTGCCGGCCGAGGCGGGGGGCGAGCGTGGCTGCGCCAGCGCGGGGGCCCCGGAGCCCGCCGGCCGCGAGTCCAGCAGGCGGCGCAGCTGGGGGCCCAGGCAGTCGGCCGCGGGCTCCGAGGCCTGGCCGGCGGGGGGCCGCGAGTCGATAACCAGGTCCGTGATGAGCTCGTCCAGCTGCTCCAGGCTGCGCTGGCGGCCAGAGGTGGGGCCGTCGGGGGCCGCGTGGGGAGGCGGCCGGGCGCGTCCCCCGGGCAGCTCCCAGGCCCTGGCGCTCGGGCGCTCGGCGGCGCGCAGGTCGTTGTCGGTGATGGTGATCTCGGGCGTCACGTACCAGTTGCGGCCCAGGCCCTCGCCCGAGCGGCCCTTCTCGGTCAGCGACGTCTCGGACAGGGACAGGGCGGCATAGCGTCTGGGCGAAGTGGACAGGTTCACCACGACGGGCGGGCGCCGACCTTCGGGGGACGCTCCCCGCGGCTCCCGCACCTCGCGCCCCAGCAGGTTCTCGTAGCTGCGGCCGCGGCCCAGGGGGTCTTCCCGGCGCGGCCCCGGTGCCAGAATGTTGTCCCAGGAGCGCGAGTAGTGGCGGCTGTCGGTGACCAGCCGGGGCGGACTGGTGCCGGTGCCGCCGTGCCAGGAGGCGAGCAGCGGGTCGGTGTCGGAGAGCGGCGCCACCTGCAGGGTGCGGTACGGGCGCGGGCCCCAGTCCGCCCAGGCCTGGCTGCTGCGCGGGTGCGGATACGTCCGAGTCAGGACGTCGCGCTCGCGGTACCGTCCGAAGTCCTCCGTGTAAAAGGGGCGGGCGGTGTGGTGGGCCCGGGGCTCCTCGGGGACGTAGCGGGGCCCGTAGGGCAGGCCGTAGGCTCGGGGAGCCTCCCCGTAGTAGGAGCGGGAGGGCGGCTCCTGGATCGGGAAGGTGCGCACTTCTCCCGCGTAGTAGCCGCCCACGCGCCGGGGACTGGGCCCGGGGAGCTCTTCGGGACGGTAGGGCCTGGGGCAGTAGGCGTCGAAGGTGGGGCCGGGGCTGGCCGCGTAGCTGCCCCGGAAGCCCTGGGCCTCCTCGGTGTAGAAGAACTGGGTGGGGCCCGGCGGGGTGGTGAAGGGCAGACTGCGGCGTTCGGCGTAGTCCCGGGGCCCAGGCAGCGGCCCGTCGCAGTAGAGCGCCCGGGGGTCTGCGCAGTAGGAGTCGCTGGGCGTCGGGGTGCGCGACAGCGCCATGTGGCGGGGCCCGGGCACCGTGAGGCCGTGGAACTGCGGGGCGGGGCGGGCCCAGGGCGCGGCCTCGGCGGGCGCGCAGGACCGCGAGCCCCGGGCGGCGTGCTGGAGCACTGCTTCGTCGGGCTTGATGTCCAGGCGGCAGCGCACGTGGGGGGCAGGTCCCGCGGGCGGCTCGGGCGGTGCGCAGCGGCCCGCGGCGGCGCACAGGGGCGCGATGCGGCCGGGGCCACCCCGCTGCGGCTGCAGCTTGATGGGATGCAGCTCGTTGGCGAGCGCGCGGAGCGCCGGGTACGCGGGCTCCCGGTGCGGCGACGCCTCGGCCCGCGCCGCCCGCTGAGCTTCCCGCCCTCGGCGGGGCAACACCGGCGAGGAGGCGGGCGCGGGCGTCAGGCCCGGGGGCGCGCGGGGCGCGCTCTTGGAGCGGGCGCGGCGGCGCGGCTCGGCCTCCCGGGTCCGGGCGCGCGACACGGCGGGTTCCGGGGGCGGTGGCTCCGGCATGGTCTCCACGGCTGGCCCGTCCAGCGCCTCCAGGAAGTCGAAGCTGCGGCAGTGGCGCTTGTTGAAAGGCGCGGGCTCGGCAGGCCGGGCCACGGATCGCTCACATGGCGGGCGCCTGGATGCGGGTCCCGGGGCCGCCACCTTGATGTCCTGGTACACGGTCGACACCAGCAGGTCCGGCGGGTCCGTACGGGTCATCTTAAAAGAGGTCTCCAGGCTGGTGGCTCCAGCTCACTCTGCCTTGCGGGGCTTTTGCCCTGGGGGGAGACTCGGGTCAGGGCGGCCCCCTCCGCAGCCCAGGCCCCACTACTCCCCCACGCTGGCCCGGCTTACCTGGGGCGCAGCGGGCGGAGCAGCCCTGGCTGCTGGCTTGGGCCGAGAACGCGGGCGCTTCCTCCATGCCGGGGTTAGAAGCACCTGCGGGAGGAACCCAGCTGTTCAGGCGCCCAGGTCCCGCCCTTCCCCCATCTTCTCCCGGCGATGGGGCCAGAAAGGCTTAGCTGTGGCTGTGGTTTCCGCGGCGGGAGCTCCCGCGTGAAGCTCCGGGGCCTCCCCTCCCCCGACTAGTGACGGCGGGGCAAGCTCCGGTGGACCCCTTTCCGGGTGGGGCAGGGGAGTAGCAGCGTGGTCCTGGGGCTGCGCCCTCTTGTGTCCGCAGCTGGAAGGACGGGGCGCATTTGGGCCTTATTTACAGGTGTTGCCCTGCGAGACGTTAGTGACTGCGCCCCCGTCACAGCTCTCACTGCAGACCGACCCCTCCGATCGCGCACAGTCGAAGGCGAGTCCCTGGGCCTCAGCCTTAGCCAGCTCTGCACCAAGTGGGTGACACCAACCACCCCACCTGGTGGCCAGGCCCAGCACAGCGCCCCTCCCCCAACACTGCGAGGACCCACGCCTAAGTGCCCTCAACCTCCCGTGAGCCCCAGGCCAGAAAATGCCCCAGAGAGCATACCTGGGTCCTAAGCCCCCTTTCCTTTGTGGACACTTCTTTTGACCCCACTTTGGGTGGTTGAAGCAAGGCCCCCAGAGGGCTCCTACCCCCAGCTTTGTGTGAACGCACAGGACACCCCCCCTAGGGTGTGCACGGCAGCCAGCGAGCCGAGCTCTGGCAGCCCCTCTCCCCTGAGCTGTGCGCCAGGCCCGGAAGCTGCCCACTGGGGGTGGGCAGGGCGGAGGGCGGGGGAAGCCCTACTGCTTGGCAGGAGAGGGCTCTCCCTACTTCACTCAGGAGGTTCCATGGAAACCTGCCTTTCTTAGGCCCCCACGCTGCCGGCTGGCCAGGGTTCAGATGTGGACTACCAGCACCTCTGTGGTCCCAGGGCCTGGGGCCAGCTGCGGGGTGCGTCAGACAGTGGCCACAGGCCTGGCCTCTTCACACCGAACCCCTGGTATGGCAGCTCTGCCCTGGAGTGAGCGTGGGAAAGCAGGGACTTGGCCAGGCCCCCCCCCGCCCCACCCTGCCTGTCAGACCCTCAGGTAAATGGGCCTCTCGGGGTCTGGCCGGGTTGCCCCTGTGTCCCAGGTGTGCAGGGGCTTCCTCCTGGCAGGGCTGCTTTTCTGGGTCAGGGCCACGAGTCCCAGGCCTCATCCCCATCCCAGCCTCCCACCCACCCTGTCTGTCCCCTGGTGGCAGGACTGTCCATCCTCCTGCTCCCTCATTCACGCTAAGCTCAAGGCCAGGCCAACATCCGGCCAGATGACAGGGTGTGAGGCTCCACCCCAGGGAGGTGACAGCCGGCCTTGCTGGCTGTGGCTGTCAGTGATACCCCCTCCCGTGGAGATGGGGGTGGGGTCGGCCCCCTCCTGGGCCCAGGACCTTCTGGAGCCCACGCACATGGTGGGCGCCCTTCCCTACCTCCCAGCTCTGCCCTGGCCTGGCCAGGAGCGGCCCTTCAAGGGATCCAGGCAGTGTTGCCTGGGGGCGGGGACTCCCCATCCTTTCGCCACCCTAAGGCAGCCTCCCCCGCCCATGACAGTGACACATTCAGCAGCTCGGCCCCTCACCTGGGTGCTGCTCCGGCTGTGCCCGGTGGGCTGTGCCACCCCCAGCTTGGCTCCTCTGTGTCCTCAGCACTGCTGCGTCCCCGGCCCCGGCAGAAGCTTCGAGGCAGCACCGCGGATCCTGGCCTGGCTGCTCAGTGCTGCCCCCGATGGAGGATGAAGGGGCTGTACTTAAAGGAGCCGCGCCCAGTGGGGGCTGCACAGCGGAGCTGGGGCCGGAGCTGCGCAGGGGACGGGTCCCTGTAGCCCGCCTCAGACAGATGTTGAAGTCTCAACAGGAACCCTGTGCCCCTGAGTGGCCGGCTAGCGTCACCCCAACACACTTGCCTGAGAGGAGGAGCCCAAGCCTGGCCTGCGCTGCAGAGATTGGTTAGGGGGATCTTGGAATTCGCGTCTCCCGTTGGGCCAGGCAGGAGCAGATGGGCTACTCCCTACCCCACTGGCCTCTCCCCAGGCCCTGTCTGCTTCGAGGCTGCCATGCCAGAATCTCGGCGGGTACCTGTGGCCAGATGGCCCCAGCAGCCTCCCGTGTCCCCAGGACACCAGCCTCTCCTGCACCCAGTGTCCCTGCCAGCTTGGGCTGTTCTGAGCCTGGGGTCTGCGTGTCACCTTCCATAACCTTCCTGGTAATGTCCTTGTCCCAACTCTGCCAGCCCCCTTCCCAAGGCATTGGGCCTGGGAACATCCTAGCTTGGCAGAGGGCTGGGCAGCAGATGCCCTTGGCTCTGAAGGGCAGAACCGACCCCATTCTGCATCCTGTTCAAAGCAAGGCCATGAACCTCCCAACACGGCCGTCCATGGTGTGGTCCTGGCAACTTGTGTACTCTTGACCATCCCCACACTAGGGGAAGCTTGGAAGCCAGCCCTCACCTTGCAGGCTGTGGGCTAAGGGACCAGGATCCTAAGAGGGCAGCTTGCTGTGGGCCTTGGCACTGCTCCATGCCCCAGGGCCACAAGGCTCCCGGGCACAGGAGCCTCCAGCATGGCCACCTCCCCCTTCACTGGCACACTCCTGCCCGCCCTGCAGGGTTCTCATGGCAACAGCGGCTGTGGGGGTGGTGAGGGGGTGGAGGCTGGGTGCTGCTGACAGCTGGAGGGGGCAGGGGCCTGAAGGAGGGGCAGGGCTGCATGTGGATGCCTAGGAGCAGTGTGGAGTGGACTTCCACCTCCTGGGGCTGCAGGCCCCAAAGTGTGCCCGATGCAGCTGCTGAGAACCAGCCAAGGTGGGCTGCGATGTACCCAGAGTGTGGCCAGTGGCCGGCCTTGGGGCGGTGGGGGGAATGAACCCTCACACTGGCCCCATGCTGGTGGGCGGCCTCCTGCCTCAGGGGACTTCCCTGCCAACCCATAGCAGCCTGGGCCCAGGGCGGCGGGAGCAGAGGTGCAGGGAGAAGAACAGACACAGGCAGAGTGAAACAGGAGTGCTTTATGGTCCAAGTGGAGTGCCTGAGAGGAGCACCTCCCGGCACCCGTCTGTGGGCTCACCTGAGCGGGGTGCAGCGGGGGCCACCGTGGGGAGATGGTGCCTGGGAAGCACCCCGCCCCGAGAGGCCTCGTGTGCTGAGGTCTCTTGACAGCCTTGCCTAGCGCACGGCCTGGCTGCCCTTTCCGGTGGGTCTACACACGCGTGCTCAAGGCTCGCGGCCGGAGGCACAGCCACAGACACGCTGCGGCCCTGGGTGGGTGTGGAGGGCAAGCAGGTGCCAGGGTGGAGGGCAAGCAGGTGCCAGGGCCATGCGCACCCTAAGGCCAAGCGGCCCCTGCCCAGCCTCTGTAAACAGACCTTCACAGGTCCCTCCTGGGCCTCAGTCACATCCCTGAGAAACACTGGGGGCTGGCGGCCCTGCCCCAGGAGGGCCAGGGTGTCCACCGAGCCTGGCCAAAGCCAGATGTCCCCTCCCTCCCTGCAGAGCCGGCTCACACCGGGGCTGCCGACGCCCGGCCTCTCCCAGCTCAGAAGTGCATGTGGCAGCTGCCGGGCAGCAGCAGAGGCGATGGTGCAGCCGCAAAAGCCTCCCCAGGCAGTGACAGGCACACCCCCCGCCCTGGCGGCCACTGCCCCAGCAGGCCTAGAGTTCCTCGTAGTCGCCACCCCCAGGGTGGCGGCTGCCTGGGGCCCCACCCCCCAGGAAAGCCTCCAGCTCGTCGGCCGCTGTCCTCTCCCGGCCGCGTGGGGGACGCTGCCTTCGCCGCCGCGGCTCCTCCCTGCTCTCCTCCTTGTCCTTGCTCCTCTTGTGTCTGCTCTTCTTCTTGGCGGCCTTTTCTTCCTCCTGGGGAGCACAGGGAGGGGGCACCACAGAGTCACAGGAGGCCAGAGCCCTGGCCCCAGGACTGTACGCTGCCCTGCCCTGTCCCGCCAGGAAGGGGCTGAGGCCGGCAGGTACCTCTTTGCCTTTCTTCTTCTTCTTCTTCTTCTCCTTGGAGGGGGCTTTGCTCTCCTTACCTGCACGGACAGGACAGACAGTTAGTGGCTCCAACTCAGGCCTGTAGGCGACCCCAATACCGGGTGACAAGACTTCTCCAGACAGAGCAGAGCCCCAGCCCTACAGGAGCCCTGCTGATGGACAGGACTGTGCTGCAGACCTCAGGCCTCCGCGCGGGGCCACCAGGGTCCTGGCGGAAGGCAGAGGGGCGGCACAGCCTCCTGGACTCAGGAGAGGCCCATGGCCAGTGGCTGGCAGATGGGAGGAGGCAGGAGGCCATGGGCCCGTGTCCTGCCAGACTCCAGCACAGCGGGCCAGCCGCACTCCGGCACCCCACCCACCTTCCTCACTGCTCTCCTTGGGTCCGGCCTCTTCCAGCCCCAGCCCGAAGAGGTCCGAGTCGTTCTTCAGTCTGAAGGCGGGGAGAGGGGGCTTGCGGGGCGGGGGCAGCTGGGCTGGGGCTGGGGCTGGGGCGTCATCCTCATCACTCACGTCGGAGGGGTCATCTCGAACGGGAAACTCATCCTGGAGACGGGAGAACAGCTGGTTGGGCCACTGTCCCTCCCACACCACCAGGGACTGTGGGGCCTCAAACCCAGCTGGCAAGGCTCAGGTGTGGGGACACGGGACACCTCTTCCAGAAGCTTCCTCCCACTGTGCCCAGCCCAAATCAGGCCTGCCCCCTGGCCTACCTATGCCCGGGAGGGCCCGTCTTACCGCCCTGCGCTGTGTGTCTGATGCTTCGCTCTCAAAGTCGGGGTCGTCCATGACGAAGGACAGCATTTGTGCTGCAATTGGCCCCTCGGGGTCACTCTCGGGTGAGGACGCCTGCTCGCCCTTCCCCGTCTCCGTCTCGTCAGGGGGCCTGGTGCTGCTGTGGTTCTCGGGACCTGAGCGAACAGGGGCACCACCTGGCCAGAGGGGTGCTGCGGCCCTCACGGGAGCTGTCCCCCTCTGTAGCTTTGAGGTCGGTGCGGAGGACCTTTGTGGACAAGTAGAGGGTCAGGGTCCTCCGGAGGGTCCTGAGCTGCCCCGCCCTGGTATCCAGGCTGCACCCCTGGAGCTTTCCCGTACCGTTTGGTCCCTGGCTCTGAGCACTGCTGGGGAGCCTGCACAGGACCTTTCGGGGCACGGGCCGCTTCCGCTTCCTCCTCACTTGAAAGAGTGATGTTTTGACTAGCGACGGGGCCCGGGTGTGGCGGGGGACTCCCACGTGGCTGGTCTTCGAGGTCCACATCGTCCTGGAACCCTGCCACCATTGGGTTGCCACCCAGGGTCTCCACATCACTGCAAAGCAAGTGGCCAAGCGGTCAGAGGTGGCAGGGTAGGGACGATGGCCTGGCTCACAGGCCTTGGTTCGATGCACCCCAGCACACCCTGGTGGTGGCGCCACCCCGCCCCGGTGCTGTGTGTAGTGGAGAAGCCCCTCGGCAGTCACGGAGCTTCTGAGCAGGAAGGGGCCGGGGAGGACAAGGGTGGACACAGTGCTGCCCTGCGGCTGGTCAGTGGCGTGAAGTGGGCAGCGCAGGTGGGCGCTGAGGCGGTGAGCCCAGCTCGGGGCCACTTTCTATCCTTTGTATTTCTGTAGGAAGCCAGTGCCCCACAGCAATGGGTGAGGACAGGGTGCTGAGGCCACCCGAGGTGGAGCCCACACCTGGGACCAAAGGCAAGG
This sequence comes from Cacajao melanocephalus, assembly GCA_963573385.1. Lineage (NCBI taxonomy): Eukaryota > Metazoa > Chordata > Mammalia > Primates > Pitheciidae > Cacajao > Cacajao melanocephalus. Next base: position 57,819 of record CAUYLG010028201.1, read on the forward strand.
CTTTGCTGCAGGCAGCATTTGGGGCAGCTTGGCAGACAGAGCGGTGGGAGGGGCTGGCAGACAGATGGGGAGCCGCCTCTAGCTCCCAGCTCTGGGACCTGCAGGAAGCCCAGGCCCTGCGGAGATGGTATCTGGTGGCCCGAACCTCCTCCCCATGTGACCCAGAGTGGCCTCAGCAATGCCCTCCATGTGGAATGTGCCCTCTCCAGGGTGTGGGCAGAGTGGGTGGTCAGGCCTTTCCAGTGTCTGAAAGCCCCATCCAAGCCCTTCCCTCACCTGCTCTGGCCATAGATCTGCTCTGTCCTCAGTCACACTGCCCAGCTGGCAGGGGCCCCTTCTGCGACCTGAGGAAGCCAGCCCTGCCTGCTGCTCGGGCACCCTGGAGGCTGGGGACAATGGAACAGTGGTCCAGGGCCCACCCTCACCTGTCACTGTCCTGCTGTGCAGCCTTGGCTCCGACCTTCTTCTCGACCCTGGCGGGGGTCGTGTCTTCCAGGAAGCTGCGGTCTAGGTGGTCCTCGGGCATGAAGTCCTCCACATTCTGGACTTTCGCTGGGGCCTCTGTGGCCGGGACTGGCTCTGTGAACAGTGAACAGTGACGCTAGTTCCTCTTCACTCGGCACCAGAGGTCTCACTGTGCCCAACCCCTGGCCAGGCCCACCCAGGCTGTACCCACGGGACTGGGACAAGTGGGAAGAAGTGGGGAGCGCTCTGAGACTGGGGGCCTCACCTGTGAGGTTGTGGGGACGGGGGTGGGGGGTGGGCAGGGACCAGGGTCAGAGGGCAGCTCCAGGGCCTACCTGCAGGAGGCGTGGCGACCTCAGGGGCAGGTGAAGTCCCAAACAGCCTGGAGATGATGCTGCGCCGCGGGGCGGGGGCTGAGGGGCATGCAGGCGGGGGCAGGGCCTCTGAGGGTGGTGTAGGGGCCACGGACGCTGGCGGGGTGGCGTTGAGGGGCAGCTGTGGGGCAGGCTGGGGTGTGCCGGGGCTGGAGCTCCCCGTGGACACGGCGCCTGGAGGTACCACTGGTGACTGGGAACCCGAGGACGGGCTCTGCCCGTTGGCTGCCAGCGGGGATGCATGGCCGCGGCTGCGAGCCTCCATCATCTCCAGGAAGCTGGAAGGTAGGAGGTGAGTGAGAAGCCCAGCTCCCCTGCGTCGTCCTGAGGCCCCTGGGTGACAGGGGCTGTCTGCTGCTGGTGGTGGGGCTGGGAAGAGCCGCTGTGTTCTGGGGCACCTGCCTCACAGGGGCCACTGTCCCCAGCCCCTTCCAGGAGCAGCAGCACTGAAGGGCGGGGACAGCAGGCACCAGCATCGGCGTGTCCCCTCCCCGGAAAGTCCCTGCGGATCTGTTCGGAGGCAGCTGATGGGGGCTCCGTGCAGAGGTTGCCAGATGGCAGCAAGTGGACCTTCCCAAGAGGGGGTTCTGGGAAGAGGAGGGGCTGGGCTTGGCGCGGCACATGCAGCCAGCGCAGCGTCCAGCTCCCCAACTCAGTCCCAGGAAATCCCAACTTGGTTCCACAGAGAAGTGCCCACGCGAGGGGCTCCCTTCCGGGGCCGCCCTGGCAGCCGGAAGCCACGGGTCCCTCTGCAGGCATCTAACTGTCTTCTCGGTCTGCTGCTGTCCAGAACCAACAGCCAGATCCAGAGTGGCCCACAGGTTCTCCCTCTGCAAAATCTGCTGGGGGCCTCGGGAGGCTTCCGTTTCAGTGTCCCTGGCTAGGTCCCGGTGGAGGCTCCAAGCCCCCAGCTGTGCAGGAGCCTGAGGCAGAGGATGGGTCGGCCATCCCACCACCTGCAACCCCTGGGCTGCGTGCGCTGCCCACGCCCACTCAGGAGGATGCTCTGAGCCACCTGCTGCTATCAAGGACCAGAGGCCTCTATGTCCTGACCCACGTGCCTCTTCAGCGCAAAGAGCCCCTCAGAAAGCACACGCCATGCTGGCGTCAGTCCAGAAGCCGAGCTCCTGAGGAGCAGGCAGCCCTAGCAGGACTCCACCAGCACCAGTGCCTGGCCAGTTGGCGGCACTCAGAGCAGCAGGCATGGCGTAACTTGCACACAGAGTGCATGACAGGCGGGACTCTGATGGGGCTGCTGGGGGCAGTGCCAGCCTGAGCCCTCTTCCACCTGTGCCCCAAGATGACTGATTTACCCCAAACAGGGCACTCCCCTCTGCTGTCCTGGTGCAGGCCAGGCCCGGAACCACGGCCGTGCCTGCAGCCCTCACACTGCCTCCCAGTTGGGCCCAGCCACATACATGCCGTAATTCTGGTCCTCCGTCTCCTGCTGCACCGACAGCTCCTCCAGCGTGGCATCCATGTCCAGCTGGTTTGTCTCCAGCTGCCGCAGCAGCGTCTCCCTCTGCAGAAGGGGAGCACACAGACCTGAGCAGGGGCCCTTCCTGATGTGGGCACCCTAGGCCGACAGCAGCCGAAGGCATCGGGGGCGCAGCCTGGTGAAAGCAGCAGACGTGGCAGGGCTGGCTGCTCAGCAACTCATAAGAGCTCTGAGCTGGGCCTCCCTGGAACCGCAGAAGCCCGTAGGATTCCTTCACAGTGGTCAGCACACCTAGGCTGCCTAGGGCACAGATGCCAGTCACAGGCACAAACCCCAACAGAAGGCACCTTCACCCACACACACGCCTGCGAAGGTGAAGCAGCCCCACCTTCACCTGGAAAACAAAGCCTCTCTGCTCCCAGATGCGCGCTCCTCCTCTGGGGGCTGGACTCAGCCACTGCCCCGCTCCCACCAGCAGCGGAGCTCTGCAGCAAACCACAGCCCTCCTGGCCTGGAACTCCAGGCTGGTCTGACAAGCTGCAGGTCCATGTCGCTGCTCACTTTAGATTCACATTAAACAAACACCTGCAACAGCCACATCTCAAGCATCTGAGTCGCGTGCAGGAGGCACCTGGGGACTGAACAGGGTTGTCTTCTTGTGGCCGTGGAAGCTCTGCTGGCTGGACACCAGGGATCGTGCAGGGCAGAGCAAATCAACTAGACAGAAAGGCAGGAGTGTCTGCAGGCTGAGAGGCTTGAGATGATGTGGGTCTTATTTTATCAAGACAGGGTCTCACGCTATCACCCAGACTGGAATGCAGTGGCGTGATGTGGGCTCCCCACAGCCTGAACCTCCTGGGTTCCCTTCCCTACCTCAGCCTCCAGAGTAGCTGGGACCACATGAGTACATCACCATGCCTGGCTAATTTATTTTTTTTCTTTTTAAAGATGGGGGTTTCACCATATTGGTCAGGCTGGTCTCAAACTCCTGACCTCAGGTGATCTGCCCGCCTCAGCCTCCCAAAGTGCTGGGATACAGGTGTGAGCCACCGCCCCCAGCCATGCCTGGCTAATTTTTAAAAATGTTTTGTAGTTGGCCAGGCATGGTGTCATGCCTGTAATCTCAGCACTTTGGAAGGCTGAGGCGGGCAGATCACAAGGTTAGGAGTTTGAAACTAGACTGATTAACATGGATAAACCCTGTCTCTACTGAAAATATAAAAATTAGCTAAGTGCAGTGGCATACGCCTGTGGTACCAGCTACTCAGGAGGCTGAGGCAGGAGAATCGCTTGGGCCTGGCAGACAGAGGTTGCAGTGAGCTGAGATCGCACCACTGCACTCCAGCCTGGGCAACAGGGCGAGACTGTCTCAAACCAAAAAAAAAAGGATATTGAAGTCAGTAAGGTCTCTAAAAATGGCTATTACAACAAAAATGTGATTTACAAAGAGAAAGGTATAGACTCGTCAACCAAGTGTAATGCGTGAACTCTGGATCCTACTCTGAATACTGAACTCTGGGAATTTTATTTCTCCAAGAAAAGTCTTTTGTGATTTGAATGTGAGGTGTTAAATTAGGCACTATGGTCAGGTTAAAAAAAGAGAACTGAGTTTTTAGAGATGTGTTTGAAATATTTTTAGGTGACATAAAGGAGGCCTGAAATTTGCTTCCAGGCCATTCAGGAACAAGACAGAGGAAACGGGGGTCCCACTGCTGTGACAGGAGGGGCCGTCACATGTGTGAACACATCCACAGCAAAAGGACAGTCACACAGCTTGGCCTACGCGTCCAGCTCAAGACTGTCCAGGGAGGGTCCCGTTCTCTCCTTCGGAGGCTTTGGAAGTGTTTGGAGGGCAAACCCTTTAGGGAATGGAGCAGTCAGCAGTGAGGGGCTTTCTAAGGAGTCACCACCCACTGACGAGGGGACGGCTCTGCAGTGACACTGGACAAGTCTGCTGGCCTTCCTTCCACCCAAACGTCCCCGGCAGCATTCCCAAACTGCAGCGTCCCCACTTCTGACACCGGGAGGACAGCACAGCCCCTTTCCTGGGCAATCGTGAAGTCCTTCTGGAGAAAGCCCAAGGCTGCTGCAGCTGCGGCTGGGTCCCAGGTCCCCAGACCCAGTCGGGGCAGGCCGGGGTGAGGAGGTCCAGTCCCCCAAACCCAGTCGGGCAGGCCATGGTGAGGAGGTCCAGGTACCCAGACCCAGTCGGGGCAGGCCAGGGCGAGGATGTCCAGGTCTGCACCCAGACAGGGCAGGCTGGGGCAGGGAGGCTGGAGCCTCGTCGTTTGCTGGGCTACTTTGCAGTCAGACCTGGCCTTGGCCCCTTGTTTCCACAAGAAAAATGGAGTTTAGTCCATAGACCAAAGTTGGCCCCTTGGTTTTGACATAAGCACCATGGAAATGTGACCTGTGGGCTGGGCGCGGTGGCTCACGCCTGTCATCCCAGCACTTTGGGAGGCTGAGGTGGGTGGATCATGAGGTCAAGAGATCGAGACCATCCTGGCCAACATGGTGAAACCCCGTCTCTACTAAAAATACAAAAAATAGCCAGGCGTGGTGGCACGTGCCTGTGGTCCCAGCTACTTGGGAGGCTGAGGTGCAAGAATCGCTTGAACCCAGGAGGTGGAGGTTGCAGTGAGCCGAGATTGTGCCACTGCACTCAAGCCTTGCAACAGAGCAAGACTCCGTCTCAAAAATATATGAATAAATAAATAAATACTTATATATTTTTTTATTTTAATTTATTTCTTAAGACAACTGTCAGAGAGGATGATGGGACCCAAGGGAGGATAATGTGTCTGGATGACAAAGATGGAAGCAGGTAGTTTAGCAACATACACACTGAAAGCAAAGCCAAGTGACTGTGCACAGGCAGGGCTTGATTCCTCCTCATGCCCATGCTTCTACCCTAGCTCCTGTCATGCTGTCTTAAAACTGTTCTGATTTTCCAGAGGTGAATTTTTATGTTGAACCGCAATAATTTGCACATTCAGAGTCTGTAGAGCATTTTCAAATCTACCTAGAGGATTCCCAGGAAATTCTGCATTGGCTCACAAATTTTTCCAAGGTCAAGAACTCATTCCCGAGGTCAAGAACGATTGTAGTTTGGCATACTTGATCGATGTTCCAACTTCCCTGTGGTTGGTTAAGGTCTAATTTAGTTGGTTCTTGGTTTTCCCTGGTTAGCATCCCAAGTCAATTGCAGACAGCAGTGAGTATAATTATACCCTCCCATTACATAATTATTTTTTTTTGTTTCCTGCCACTTTTTGTCAGTGAACTGTGTATTGACATTTGAAATAGAATTAGGAAAAAGTTCACATCTGCAGCTGCTTCATTCTTGTGGTGTCGATTTCTTTTATGAAATGTTCTTAAACATTCCTCAACTTCAGTGGTAAAGATGGAATCAGCAGATATTTTTCAGAAAGTGTGGAGCTAAAACCCTAAAGCATGTTCCATCAACCCAAAAGAATACTTCTACCAGAGGTGAAAAAGACTTCCTTGCCTTTTTAGAAAATTACCATGTCTTCTTTATGTTATCTATAGCCATCACCAGGTCATTATCCTCAAAACTCACAGAATGCAGCATGTCTGAACTGGAAGGACTTTCAGAGCTTATCTGGTCCAACTTCTCAGATTGGAAATGGAAGCTCAGACAAGTGTTTGGGCCAATAATTCAATGCAGTGTGGCAGATAAAGGACGTGAACCTGGTTTCCAGTCCTCGGTCTTGTGGTTCCCCTAAACTACTCCTAATGGAAGAAGCGTTAGAAAAATTATGAAGGATTCATCCATTGCTTTACATCAACTCTGATGCTCCGACACTAAATTGTTTCTTTGCGTAGCAGATGCTGTTGGCACCTAACCCAGATTTCTTCAGCACTCACAGTTCCCACGCTCTGTGCTGCCGGTTTCCTCTGTGAAGTGTCTACAACTTTTGGCTTGAGGGCTTTCAGGAGATGCCTCTAGGAGTGGCCCTCAGCCAACGATGGACAGAGATGTTGTGCTTCAGAATGGGACAACTCTGAGAGCAGTTCAACACCATCTCCTGGATGCCCCAAGAGGAATGAGCCCCAGGTGCTTAGAGCAGTGACCTGCCCATCAATGCTTGCTCTTTGGTCTTGCTTCTGTTTGCTATCTCACTTCCATACTCCCCGAGGGAGGCAGAATAATGATCCCCAAAGATGACCCTACCCTAGTTCCCAAGACTTGTGAGTCTGTTAGCTTACATGGCAAAAGGGACTTCGCAGGTGTGATTAAGTTCATGGAACTTAAGATAGAGATATTGGAATATCTAGGTGGGCCCAATCTACTGGCATGGGTCTTTTAAAGCTGATAACCTTTTCTGGCTGGTGAGAAAGATGACAGATAGAGGGTGAGAGAGATGCAATGTTGTTGGCTTTGAAGATGGAGGAAGGAGCCATGAGCCAGGGGATGCAGGTGGCCTTGAGAGGCTGGAAAAGGCAAGGGCTGCCAACTCCTTCATTCTATCTCAGTGAGATCAACATTGGACTTCTGACCTAAGAACTGTAAAATAATAAATGTATCTTGTTTTAAGTCAGCGAATGTGTGATATTTTGTAATGGCAACTATAGAAAGTTAATTCACTCCTCTCCTCATTTTGGAATTACCTGTGAAATAAACAATTTACATTCAAAGCCTTGTCAGGGTCCATTTATTTGGCAACCCAATTTGCACAGTAATATCTAGAGTCCTTTACTGCTACTAATAATTGTGGTAAAGAGATGGGAAACATAATTGGAATGCTTCACAGAGGAATGAAGAACAAACAGCACTTCCAGTGTTTTAATAAGGGTTTGTACAGCTACTGTGGCTAAAATAGTTTTTGGAGCCCACTCCTAAGTTTGCATAAGCACACTTTCACACCATCTTCATTTTTGGAGGCAAATTGGAAATTCAGGACAGTGGTTTCTCATTTTCCTTTTGTCTGTCTATCTCATTTCCCCCTACATCTGAGTGCTTGGATGCAGATTAGATACATCTGTGATGTTCCTTATGAATCTTTACTCCCTTTTTCTTTTCTTCTCTCTTGACCTTCTGGTTTATTCTGTCTCCTTCCTTGTCCCACCCATTAGAACACATGGAAATGGTAGTGATGGCAGTGTTGGATGTTTGTAGGTTATTTGTCTATTGTTCACTCTCTTCTTCCTCTTTCCTGATGGCACCAAGGTTTTTCTTTGGTTGTTTCACAGTCAGAAATTTGAGTAGGATTTACTCCACCAAAATTCAGGATGAACCTGGACGAGCGCTAGTCAAACAACGTAATTTCATCGCAATGACTTCAGTTTTTAGTTCAGAAATTGTTACATAACTCAGAATAAGCCAATCAGTGATTGACTTTCTCATGACCAAAGTGATTAGTTCAAGAAAAGAAAGTAAATAGAGTACAACCCATTAGAACGAAGGCCAGAAAATTTGACTGTTAGTTGGGAGAAGAGAGAGTCTATCCTCTTAAAGGAAATGTAGTGCAAGGTTGTATAAACTGCTGCAGCTCTGTATGCTAGCATGAGACCTGAGGGTGGAGCTCACACATGGAAGTGGGAAAGAGCCATGAGAACAGAAGAGAAAGGGCCTCTCTCTTCCCTGTTCTTATCCCTCAACCCCATGGACAGAGTTGACTGAGGAAGAAAAATCTGGGCATTGGGTTAGAGATGGTTCTGCACAATATTTTGGTATTGGCTGGCAGTGGGATGGCTATAATATTATAGTGCCAAGTAGGAATGTCCTGAAGACCTTGGGGAGGGGAAATGATCCATCCTGTTGAACACTTCATCCCATTGTTCACTTTGCCTGGGTGATGAGATGGCCAGAGGGGTACATACCTACACTGTTTATGGTTAACTACGTAATCCATGCTGGTGTGGCTGAGCAGTCAAGGACTTGAAAAGAACAAGCCTAGAGGTCAGTGACAAGGAAGACTTTTGAAGACGCATGTGGGTGGACACCTTGGAATGGGCACCAAGTATGAAGATATTTGTGTTGCATGTGAATGTTCAACAGACAGCACTCTCTGAAGAGGAGGCTCTCAGGAATCACATGGATGACATTTGAAGGGTTCGATGGTTCCCTGCTGTTGTCACGGGAGCACTCCTTGGTAGTGGTGGCTGGGTAAACTGTGACTGGAAAAGGCCTTGTTGTCAGCCCCTTCATAACCTCTGTGTTTGGGCTGCAGCTTCAACGGTGTCTCATTCATGCCTGGGGTAGGAGTTGGTGCTGGCAGTAGGAATCTTCCCGTGGAGGAAACTACCATCGTTTGAGTACTTCCTGTGTACTAGATATTATTTATTTCACCCTCTCATCTTTTTATAAAGCAGGTATCATTACAGTTGTTAGATAAGGAAACCAGAAACCCGAGAAGGAAATTAATCAAGACCATGGAGTTGGTTAGCAGAGGAACTGGCATTGAACACAGATCTGTCTGACTCCACAGCCCTAGCTCCTTTCATGGTTCCCAGGATCTCTCGGTTGCATGAGATAAGTGATTCCTGGGAGAGAGTTGGGTCTACTTGGGGTCTCCTTTGCCCTACTTGGGACTCCCCCTTTGGAGTCTATCTGTGTTGCAACCCTGTGAGCTCTTCATTGAAGTATATCTGGACTATGAGCATTTCTCTGCACTTGCATTGCTGTAACCTGGTCCAAACATTCGTTGCCTCAAGCCTGGGCTACTGTGACACCTCCTGCTGGGATCCTTGCTTCTACCCTTTCCCCCATACTGTTTTTTTTCTTTTCTTTCTTTTTTTTCTTTTTTTGAGACGGAGTCTTGCTCTGTCACCCAGACTGGAGTGCAGTGGCGTGATCTCGGCTCACTACAACCTCCGCCTCCCGGGTTCAAGCGATTCTTTTGCCTCAGCCTCCCTCGTAGCTGAGACTACAGGTGCACGCCACCATGCTGGGCTAATTTTTGTATTTTTAGTAGAGATTGGGTTTTACCATATTGCCCAGGCTGGTCTTGAACTCCTGATCTCATGATCCACCAACCTCAGCCTCTCAAAGAGCTGGGATTACAGGTGTGAGCCACCATCTCCAGCCCCATATCGTTTATTTTCAAAATGGTAACACAGTGCTCCTATTACAACACATCATTCTTTCACTCAAAACCTTCTTATGACTACCTATCCCACTCAGGGTAAAAGCTGTTGCAATGATCTACAAAGCCTAGCAAATCCTGGTTCCCACTTCCCTTGTCCTTCCTCTGACCTTGACACCTTCTAGGTCTCTCCACTCCAGCCACCATGATTGACTTGCTTTTCTTCCAACTCCCCGCACATGCCAGGAATACTATTTTTTCAGCGATCCTATGGTTCATTCCCTCGCTTTAATGTGTCTGAATGATGACTTGTCTGTGAGCTCTTCCTTCACCTCTCTTTTTGGTGTTGCAATGCTGCTTCCCAGCCGGGCACTCCCTGTAGCTCTTTTATGTTTTATTTTCCTCCATAGCACTTATCACTTTACCACAGTATATCATTCATTCCCATTACTTTATTTACTGATTCCCTGCGCCCTTCCCTCCACTCCCCTCACTGGACTGTAAGTTTTATAAGAGTAGCATTTCTCTGAACTAATAGATTTATTTTTCAAAGTCGTTTTAGGCTTACAAAAAAATTGAGTGGCAAGTATATACTGCTGTAACCTTAACACAGTTTCTCCTGTATTCACATCCTGTGGTAAGTGTGGTCCATTTGTTACCATTGATAATCCAATATTGATAAATTATTATTAACTAAAGTTCATAGTTCACATTAGGATTCATTTTTTGTGTTGTAAAGTCTATTGGTTTTGACAAATGTAGAGTGACATGTATCCACCATTACAGTATCATACAGAATAGTTTCACTGCCCTTAAAATCCCTTGTGCTTGCTTTCTTCATTCCTCCCTCTGTTCCTCTACTGAGTTGAACCTCTGGCAAACACTGATATTTTTAACTGTCTCCATAGTTTTGCCTTTGTCAGAATGTTATATAGTTGGAATCATACAGCATGTAGTTTTTTTTCAAATTGGCTTTATTTTTTTCACTTAGTAATATGCAGTTAAGGTTCCTCCATATCTTTTTGTGGCTTGATAGTTCATTTCTTTTTTATTAGTGCTGAATAATATTTCTTTGTCTGAATGTACCACAATTTGTTTATCCATTCACCTACTGAAGGACATCATGTTTGCTTCCAAGTTTTGGAAATAATAAATAATGTTGCTATCACTATTTATGTACAGGTTTTTGTATGCACATATGTTTTCAATTCATTTGGGTAAATACCAAGCAGCAGAATTGACTGGATTGTGGGGTAAGGCTATGCTTATTTTTGTAAGAAACTGACAAACTATCTTCCAAAGTGGCTGTTATGTTGTATTTCCGCCAACAATGAATGAAAGTTCCTGTTGCTCCACATCCTCACCAGCATTTGGTTCTGTCAGCATTCTGGATTCTGTCCATTCTAATGTGCAATGGTATCTCATTGTTGTAATTTACAGTTCCCTAATGGGATGTAATGTTGGGCATCTTTTCATGCTTACTTGCATGTGTGGACCTTCTTTGGTGAGGTGTCTGTTGAGGTCTTTGACCCATTTTTTAAATTATTTGTTGTTGTTGTTGTTGTTTAAAGATTTCTTTGTGTATTTTGGATAACAGTCTTTTAATGGATACGTGTTTTGCAAAGATTTTCTGCCCGTCTGTGGCTGTCTTTTTATTCTCTGAACAATGTCTTTCACAGAGTAGAAGTTTTTAATTTTAATGAAGTCCAACTTCATTCCATCTTTTCTTTCATGGATGATGCTTTTGGTGTAAGAGTGGAATTTTTCATCTGTTTTATTCATTGCTTTATCCTTAGCTCTTAGAACATTTCCTGGCAGATTGTAAGGACCCAGTAAATACTTGCTGAATAACTGAGCACTGTTATCTTGGGGAATTATATGCTTTCTTTCTTTTTCATTTTTTTTTTCCTAAGAAAAGTGTTCATTTGCTGCAGCACTCTTGAGAAGCAACCACAGTCCAAAGCCCATCATCTTACATAAAGGATCTATATGGCAGAGGTGGTACACTACCTACCTGTGTTATAAGCGTGGTAGCAGTTTAGAGCATGCACATTATTTCAGAAAAATAAAGTTCTGGGTCACTGTATTGTCTGAGCACCTTTGGTTAATGTGAGGTCTCTCTCTCTCTCAAGTTAGACTCAAAATGAAATCATAAGGCTAGAAATTAGAAAAACAAGAGACATAATACACTAAGTATTTAAAACTAATACATAGGTTTGTTTTCGTGAAAGAGAAAGTCATTCTTATTTGGGAACCAGAATGAGCATGCTTTTGATTTCTCTTAAAGAAGCATCCCTGTCAAGTTGAATTGCTAAGTAGAGTTAAGAGGAGGTCTCACACCAAGAATTGAGATCTCATTTATTAAAAGCAAGAGAACAGCCTTTTTTTTTTCTTCTTTTTTTTTTTCCTCTCAGTGAAAAGGACTCAGTAAACTCTGATTACATTATGCAGAGATAAATGGAAAAATTGATTCATAAAAATTTGTAGATAGATAAAAGTCTCTGATCTACGTAACAAGTAATGGGAATGAAAAAACTTTCCTGAATTTGTTATTCTTCACTAAGATGGGAAGAACAAAAAATTCAGGTATAATCTTTCAGAGAGAGATAGGTCATGAGAATCTGCCTAATGAGTTTACATCATCTCTATCCCTCAGAGAGTTTTGAAAACTGAGTACATTACACAGCATGGGCACTGGAATTTTAATTTAGAATTTTTAGGTTTTCTTTTTTTTTAAGGGAAAGTTTCTTTTGTCCCAGGTATTAAAAAGCCCTCAGCCTTTTCCCCTGTTCCCACCCTACCTATGAACAGACTCACACAGTTCTGAGAGGTACTAGGAGGATAAGACTCTGAAAAGGAAATGTTCTTTCACAAATGGTTTCAATTTCCTCCTTGCAGAGAAAGGAAGCCTAAGCTGAAGGACCCCCTTGGAAGGAGCCCTGGGGTGGCATGACCTGCAATAACATACACCTGAGATGGTGTGTCTCTTAGATGCTGGGCCTGGCTGCCTGCTTATGGAGCCCTGAGTGGGACAAGGCTCTGGACAGTGAGTCTCTAAGGGGGATACGATGCTATGGCAGCTAGGAAGGTACACTGCTGTGCACCTTGGAGAAAGTATTGGCTGTTCAGCTGCAAGGTAGATGAGAACCTCCAGCTGCTAGCACCTTCCAGTCGACCTTGCTTCCCAGCCATGGCTGCGCATTTGCCAGGCAGCCCCGAGAGATTGTGTGCTCTGAAGCTCCCATCAGGTTGGCTGTGCCTCTGTCAGAGCTGCATCATGGTCTGAGGAAGGTCCCACTTCCTCCTCCTTCCCTGTCACTGGTAGGAGACCTGCCTGCAGGTGGGAAGCCTTCCCCTGCCTACTTCTGCTCCCTCCACATTTATCTTTCCCCAGTTTATTCTCCACTAAACTCTTTGCACTCCTAACTCTATCGAGTGTTGGCTTTCCAGGGGACCTAACTGACGTAGTGTCTTATTAACTTTAAACATTGTAACTATACAAAAAATTAAGTTTATTATAAAAATTAGTACAGAAGTATACTGTATAGAGTCTGACAGTATAGAGCCATTCACATCAAATAAGCAGTAAGTCAAATCCTTCTGTCTGATTCTATCCAGCCCCAATTCTACTCCTCACAGGAGCCTTAGATTTGGAATGTGTCCTTTGCCATATTTTTCTAGGGATATGCATATATACAATTTTGTATTATGCAAGTAAATCTGTATTACATATATTGTTTTGTACCAAGATTTTTTTTTATTTAGCAATATGTTTTAGAGACCTTTGCCATGCATGACAATGAATCTGCCCCCATCTTTTGGACAGTGGCAGAATATTCTATTGTGTGGAATTTCATGCATACTTATTTCTTTTTTCATTCTTCTGTGTTCTTGCTATGTGTTTTCTTCCTTTAATTTTTTTACTCTAAATGAAACAATATAGATATTAAAAATATACACAGTAACAAAAAGTTCAAATTATGTAAAATAAAAAGTAAATTTTACAATTCTGCATCATGGGGTAGAAATCCCACTCCTTAAAAGCCACAACTTTTAAGTTTCTGATTTTTGTACTTTTGGTATTTTTTATTATAATTTTAAGTACTATATTTTAATTTATTTTTAAGTTTTTATCAGATAGTAGCTACCATAGCTAAAACAGCAATAACTTATAATGAGTAATGTTATCTTAATGGGCCCATAGGATGGGTCAAAAGCTTCTACACATCCTGCTCAGGACACTGCTGTGAACTGAAAGTCTGGCTGGGCAGGATGACATCATGGTCATTACCATGAAGTCTACAGGCAGGCTGAGTTCCAATTCTGGCTCTGTCACTTCCTGGCTCTACAATCTTGGGCTCTATGTGCCTCATTTTCCTCATGTCAAAATAAAGATAAAATTGTACCTAGCTTGCAAGATTTTCATGAATTTAAGAGTGGCCTTTAGTGTAAAATGTATCAGGGTTCGATTTCCACTGGTGGCGCATTTTGACCACATGTTGACAGTGTGGTCTTGGATCTTTTCTCAGATATCATTAAAAATGGGACTGGTAGGCGCTATCTCCCAAAGTTGTATGAGGATTCTACTTATGAAATAGGGTATGAATTGGTACTTAGCAGGCACTCCATAAATACTGGTTTCTCTTTTTTGGTCCCATTAGGGATGAATGATTGCCCTAGACATGAGGATCTTGGGTTATTCTCTACAGCACAGGTTTCTTGATTGCTTAAAGACTGTCCATAGGGTACTGCAATGATTGCATGAGCCTCAAAACTGCAGTCTTTGATAAAGAAGAAAAATATTTCCGATTCTAACAATAACAGAGAAAATGCCAATTTCTTATATTTCAAAATATTGCCCAGTTATTCATAACATGTCAAGATTACTGTATTAGTCCATTCTAATGCTGCCAATTACATATCCAAGACTGGGTTATTTGTAAAGGAAAGCAGTTCAATTGACTCACAGTTCAGCATGGCTGGGGAAACCTCAGGAAACTTACAATCATGGCAGAAGGGGAAACAAACACATTCCTATTCGCATGGCGGCAGCAAGGAAAAGTATAAGCAAAAGGGGTAAAAGCCCCTTGTAAAGCCATCACATCTCATGAGAACTCACTATCATGAGAAGAGCAGCATGGGGATAACTGCCTTCAGGATTCAATTACCTCCCACCAGGTCCTTTCCATGACAGGTGGGCATTATGGGAACTACAATTCAAGATGAGATTTGGGTGGGGACAGACCCAAACCATATCAATTATGCACATGTTTTATTGACTATTTGAAGAGGAAATATCACTTTATTTAACTTTCGTTAGCATAATTTTTCTTGGCTATTAGCTGTTCCAGTGTTAAAACTAATTATAGTTGGATTTCTCAAGGTCTCATATATTTAAGATTTTGATTAATTTGAAGAAAGCACTCTATGAAGAAACATGAAGATTTAGTGTAATGTTTGCTTAGTTATCTATCTTTCCCACATATTCATTAGCATTAACCATAAACTTTTTAAAAGTTTCCAATTACATTCATGTAGTAAAAGATATCTGTTACAATTTTTAACCTTCATGATGTAGTGCAGAAAGATATTTCAAATTTCTAGTTGATTGTCCAAAATAAACAGATTAGTGAATTCTGGGAGTATTGCCCATTTCGTGGAAGACTTATAGTTAAAGTGAAATACCAGCAGCAATATCATAGAACATTAACAATTTTGTGTATTTAGAAAGGTAACTACAGAGTGAAAAGACTTAATAACAAAGGAATATCTGATGTTGGTGTACATGTATGATAAGAATTATTTTCGGTTTTTTCTTTCTCCAGTGGATTGAATTTGATGAGACTTGGCAAACCAACCATTCACCTGGGCAAGATTGCCAAAATTTAAATTTGAATTTTAAGCTAATTTGGACCAATCAATTGTATTAGAAAAAAAAAGCTAGAGATGTTTTTGGCAATACACAGGCAGCAGGGAGAAAAAGCTTGGAGAGTTTGAAACATTTATTTTGAAAATTTTATTATTTTTCTTTTTCTCTTTCTTTTTTTTTGTGTGTTTGTTTTTTTTTATGTTATGAGACGAGGACTCACACCAGGCTGGAGAGCACTGGTGCAATCACAGCTCACTGCAGCCTTGACCTCTCCAGGCTCAGGTGATCCTCCCACCTCAGCCTCCCAGGCAGCTGGAACTACAGGTGTGCATCACCGTGCCTGGCTAATTTTTTGTACTTTTTGTAGAGATGGGGTTTCAGCAGGTTGCCTATACTGGTTTCAAACTCCTGGGCTCAAGATGTCCACCTGCCTTGGCCTCCCAAAGTGCTGGGATTACTGATGTGAGCCACTGTGCCCAGCCTTGAAAATTTCTACCTATTTATACTTTTAAGTTCAAAGACTAGTAGCTTCTGAGAAGGTGACAGTTTACAAGATTTCACTTAGAACCAGCATTCCCTTTATTTAACTTTTCCAAAATGGCTTATTACTTAGTAGGTCTGCCATTTCTATTTATAGAGATAGGTTTTAATTCACACAATTTGGTCATTAAAAATCTAACCATGTGTCATGTACCTTGCTGGGCATTCTTCAGAAGTGTAGGAACTCTTTCATCTTAGCATTCAATCTAACTTCTAAAATAACCAAAATGGGGGGAATAAAGCCATTGTGATATACTCTACTGTGGCCTAACAGGGAGTAGAGAAGACATAACAAATAGGGATTAAGAACTTTCACATGTCGCTTGGTACACTGAGTTAAAATTCTGAGTTATGATTATGTGAATTATTTCTCTACCTGTGTTGCATATCTACATATATATGTGTATATTCTTTCAACATGTTTATATGCATTGGTTGTCATCCGTGCAGAACACTGACTGCTTCTCGAACATTAGCTTGGGAAGCTTGCTAATGATTCAGTAGTTCTTGGGTCAGGTCTCAGATTTTGCATTTTTAACAAGTTCCACACGTGGCAGATGCTGGTCCTTAGACCATACCTTGTGTGTCATTAATGTAGAAGCTAATTTATGCATATGTTTGCATACTATTGGATTTTTTTTAATGGAAGATGTCTGTGGCACATTGAAGTCATTTTTCTATAGTTGATAAATTGATAGATTAGTTTTGTTTGATCTTCGTTATTAGGTGCATATTTTGATGTGGATATTTTGATGAAGTAAGAAAGTAAATTCACATGTCATTACGTTTATCATGGAGATGTCTGCACTTGTACACTTAATTTGCTGAGTAGTAAGGGGTGTGAGAAGCAAAGTTTATATTGCCTCTGCCTTGCTGATCACTACTGGTCAGTTAATAAGATGATGCATTATTTTTGTTCCTTTTAATAAGATAGGCAGGAGGAAAAAATATTTTATTTTTATAAGGTAGAAAACCTAGTGCTGTGAATCAGTTTCAAGTTGCCATTAGATTAAAATGGGGCAGTCCGAATGTACTCTGAAATAACATTTATTTATTTAAGATCTTGAGTTAAGCCATTAAACAACATGGTTAGACATTCTAAACTCTAGTAGGTACCTCCCATTTTCTTTATTCCCCTCCTGACCTCACTCCCATTTCTGTTCAACACTAACAAGAAAGAGGACCTGGGTTCCCAGGTCACAATTCCAGGGGAATAGACTTTCTAGAGTAGGAACAGCAAGATTGTAGAGACTGTAAATAGAACCAGACTAGGGAACATAGACTGTTTCTTACACTGGAGAGGTTGGGACACCTTGGTCTTGTGAGTTTCAGTAAAACATGGTTTGAGAACAATTGCGTTGTCTTTGAAATGACATCACTTAAGCAGTAACTTTGAGCTAATAGCTTTGTGCATATAAGCAGAAATGCGGGATAAAATAGTGTAGCGTACTTAGTTATAAAATTATGAGCAAGGATATGTAGATTATGTTTATATTAGTTTATTTTAGATTATAGTTGACATAAAAATAAAATTAAGGGCATAATTCTTGTAGAAAACTTCCAGACATCTGATAATAAATCTATAGTCTTCCAGAAGCCCAGCTTGAAAATCATGTTCTGGTGAGTCTTTGGATCACATTTTCCTTTTGGATTGATTCTGCATTTCCCTTCTCATGGGACTGTTATGATGAGAAGGCTGGTTTTTCTCTCTACTAAAAGAGGCATGTCTGTATCTTGCCCTTTCTCCTCCAACTTTAGAAGGTCATTTGGAAATGGGCTCAAGGAAAACAGGAGCAGAAGACACAGGCCAGCTCTGTTCTAGGCTATAGGAAGTAATCTTTTCCCTTGGGTTTATCTCTTCATGCCTTTTACTGATCAATCTTGAAGGCCATGATCAGATGACAAGCCAAGGTAGAGAGCCTAAGCAGAATGCTCCAATTATTTTTAGTTCAGGAAAAAGGATCCCTCAGTCTTACCAGTGGTCTGAGTCTGATCACAAAGGTAGGAGAATAGACAGGGATTTCAGAGTAAGGATCAATTTGATATTTAAAAGAGAGAGAGAGAGAGAGAGTGTGTGTGTGTGTGTGTGTGTGTGTGTGTGTGTGTGTAAAAGGTACTCTTTGGAAATCTGGCATAATGGAATGTGCCTGCAAATCCTGATGATGCTCGTTTTGGTAAATAAAACTCAAGGATCTATCCATGAGGGTAGTTCCCTGACACAGAGCTAGGACTAGATGACTACCCTACCTTCTACTCCTATTGTGGAAGTATCATAGAAGTATTTTCCATTTTTCTATTTTTAAAAACTCAAACATTTAACATGTTGGTTTTCTGACAAGCCAGCCAGTTTTCCAAATTGTTCATTTTATGTGAGCTGAGTTTTTATCCACTGTAGATTGAATGAAGAGTCAATGAATGGTTTGGGAGGGTGCTCCAAGACATGGAAATTTGGTCAGGATTATCATTAAAAACAAGAGAATCTTTGAAACACTGGACATTGTTTCAACCGAAACTATAATTATGAAAGAATGTAACTGCAACATTATAGCATCTCAGTCAAAGAACAGTCCATGGATATTTGAATATTTACTTAACTCATCTTTATATTATATTGTCTAAAAACCTGAGTTTATGAGCGATTTCTTGATGTAGTTAATACAGTGCTTTTACAACATATCTTTTTTCTTATCTAGATTATTTACAACTGCTATTTGGAGTAACTCTTTTTTAAGAGAGCTACATAGTACTCTTCTTCTACTTGAAGAATCTCATACCTTGGAATTATGACTTGAATATTTTTGATCTCATTTTCCTAATGTTGATGATACCAATGACCTTTTCTTGGTTTTCAACAGGTGATAAGGCCACTTTTTGCCTTCCTCTTTATCACCTCATTCTAAATGCAGATTAAAATTTGGTTTATAGCATTTGTTCCTTGAGTAATTTCCATTTATAGGAGATAGCTTTTCATTTTAATTTTTCAATAAAATATATTTTTAAGTTGCTACAGTTTCTTTGGAGTTTTTTGTTGTTGTTATCTAAATTGAAACTATGGAATCACTCGTTGTATATGGTAATAAATTAATACTAATCTCAGTCTGAGTAATTACCCTTACATCTTTCACAGATGGAAGGGCAGTTCACCAGAAATTCTCAAGGTATTTCACAATGGAGGTTTTGAGGCACATGGTTAATGATTATGTCTTCACCAAAGTGTTTGCAAGACTGTGTACAGAGGTGGACACTGGAAAATATATGTTTCATTTAATTTATGAACTTTGTATAGAAAGTAAAATTACATTTCACTGACACCCAGATAGCTGTCAATATTAATTATAAAGTCAGATTTTAACTTGCCCGTGTGCACAGAATTGGCAGTTCTAATTGGTCTGCCATAAGCTATTGGGAAATGGATGAGTACATTCAAAATGTTTATGGATGAAAAATTCAGAATATTACTCTAAGCTTTGCCAGAAGTTGTAGATCTCTCTGGAAATTTTTGGACTAATTTGAGAGAGGAACTTGCATTTTTCTTCAGCCAGTTAAGCAGTGGGAATATCATGCTGCCTATTTCAAAATTATATAGTTTATTACCATTTTAAAAATCAAATTATTTTTAAACTAATGTGCTAATTTATTTATTGTTCAGAGTTTAAGCAAAAGAAAAATAAGACTGCAAGCCCACATGGGTTCTCAGGCTTACCCAACTTGTCCTCTCACGGACAATCTCAATACAATTGGCTGGAATGTCATGCATTCCACCTTCCCCACAGAAGCAGCCAAAGAACAAAATCACTGTCTCAGGAGACAAGCTTGAATCACATCCCGCAACGTCCTCCTAAAAAACGTGTCCTGAGTTCTTTTTGAGTAATGGAAAGAGAAATCAGGCACAGCCTCACACACTCCTGATTTGGGTTCTAAAACGATGAAACGAATGAGGATAAAGGAGCCTCTGACACTTCTCTCAGTCATGGGCACTGACCTGTCATACATCTGTTGAAGTCACACTGAAATAAACCCAGGGACTTAATATCTTTGAGGTAATAGAGAACTCTTCTTTCAGCTGGACTTAAGGAAATGAATTAAGGCTTGTCAGTGTGAGTTTTAAACAGACACAATTCCAGTTTAAACCTTCACACTGGAAGATAGATGGATATCCAGTATCATAGGTTCAGAAAGGAGTCATTGGTTGTAAGAGCAAATGAGATAGAAAAAATAATAAAGGAGCTCCAGGGACATCCACTGATTGGCCTCCTTTTTCAAACTCTTTCCCTCTGTGTGACCTGGAGACTCATCCACAGCTGCGTCTCCTGGTGCATTTCCTGCCCTTTCTCCTCTCTTCCATCATGACAGCCCTTGCCAACTGTTTTAGAAAAAGTCTCCATCCCAGTTGCTGTTTTTTAAATGCCTGTACTAACTTCTATATTGTTTGGTATTTTTCCCCCAATGGGTATGAGGAGTTCTAATTCTGTGTAAGCAAAATGATAAAATAGAATCTTCACTGGGAAAAAAAAATGTTTTGCAACAGAAATACCACATACCACGTGGAGACCCTTCTCTAGGGTGTTGAGGACCTGGTCTGGCTAGCCTCATTGAATTAAGATTCCCATTCAACAGAATTTTGAACCCAACAGTCAGATAGACACCACTCAGTCGAGGGATTGATATATAGCAATATCTGGAGGAATTATTTAAATCATGACTTTATAAAAAAGAAAATATATAAATTAGTTAGTTAGAACACTCTGTGGAATTCAACTGATATGTTTCATGATAGAGGCCCATGAATATATAAACAGCTGTCTCATATGACAATCACAGATTCTCACGAAGAAAAATCCTGATACATTTAGGAAGGTCAGGCAGATGTAACTTCCCCACCTCTCACAAAACACACAAAAAACGTCGACTGATAAAGTCTGGCCAGGAAGGTGAAAAAAAAGGAAATTTAAAAAGTAGATTTTTAGGCTGGGTGCAGTGGCTCATAGATGTAATCCCAGCACTTTGGGAGGCTGCAGCTAGAGGACTGTGTGAGGCCGAGTTTGAGACCAGCCTGGACAACATAGTGAGACACTGTCTCTACAAAAAATTATTTAAAAAATTAGTTGGACATGATGGCACTTGCCTGGAGTCCCACCTGCTTGGGAGGGTGAGGTAGAAAGATTGCTTGAGCTCAGGAGGTCAAGGCTTCAGTGAGTGATACCCTCCAGCCTGGATGACAGAGCAAGATACTGTCTCCAAAGGGAAAAAAAAAAACCAAACTCATTTTTTAAAAGGAGGGAATGAACAAGTAGGGCTATTGAAAAGTCATGTAAAATGAACCCAAAAAGTAACAGTTGAATATGAAAACATTCCCTGAAAGGCTCATCCCATTTTGGGTCACCTCTGAAGCCTGGACTTACCTCTGATGGGGTTTGATGGTCCCTGAACTTACTGCCAGCACTGAGGCCTCTGGTCTCTTTCCACCACCAGGCAGCTCTCTCAGTGCCAGCCTGGTGATAGCTCCTTGAAAACAAAGCCACTCAGACACTCTGTCACCCGAGCTTACATGCCTAAGATTCACAGATCCGCTGTCCTGTGCTCATCCTGTGCTCTGAAAACCTCCCTCCCCGCAGCCTGACTGGGATCTCACTGCTTTTCTGACTGCATGGCTGTCTTGATCTGTTAACAGCTCTCTGTCTCACTCTCTGTGCCAATTTGGAGGCAGCCATGGCCGGGATTTTTCTTATGGCTGCCCTGCTGGTTATGATTCTTGTCTGTACCTCCCTGCCAGGGATATGTGTTTCATGAGGTTCTCCTTGACTTGGTGAGAAACCAGAAACAGTGTAATAATGCACAGGCAAGAGCTGTACTGGCTTCTGGAGAACCTCCACACCTGGTGTCTTTCACAAGGTAATGTGATGTGTCCTTGTGCCGGCTGCCATGCAGAGGGAAGGAAGGCTGGGAGCTTCTTGCTTGCATGACCCAGCCCTGCCTGGCCAGTACCATTCTAACAGCCTACATGGGCATCCTAGAGGCTGTGTAACAATCAAGACCTTCACCATTTCCATGTGGCTATTCCTAGCAGCATTTATCAACTGTCAAAATTTCAAAACTCTGAACTGAGCTACAAGAAACAGATCTGCATTAAGCAAGTCTGCAGCAAGGATCTGAGTGCAAGTTGTTTATTTGGGAGGTGCCCCTAGGAAGCATTGTTTAATAATCCCACTGGAAAAGTCTAGGAGCGAGAGTAGATCATGAGATCCAGAATTAGCCCACCTGGTGGGGAGAGCTACACCATCTCACCTCCTCTCTGTCATTGCTGGAGAGCTACTGGGTAGGGGGAAGGCGCCTCTCTAGCACTTGCAGCCTACTTTGGGGTGGGCAAAGTGAGCTCTGGCAGCCGGAGGAAGCACTTAGGTACCAACAGGCAGATGTTAGCAGTTGGAGGTCAGGCATGGGAGCACTAGCAGCCTCTGTAAGTCCTCTGAGCTCTCCTTCCCCCCACTGCCATCCACTGTAGTCTTCAGAGAGCCTTGCTTCCATCACGGGACAGGACAGGGCTCATTTTGGACCCACTCAGAGCTGGGGGCCTGGGAGGGTTAGGTACTGACGGATGAGCTGTTGCTGGCCCCTTACAGCCCTGTGTGGTGTAGGCTGTGTTAACCAGCACATGTGGCCCCGGCCAGGCCAGTCAGGACAATAGCTTTTCGACATACTGTTGAGGTGCCCTACAACCAAACCCATGTTCCTGAAGCTGAAGTCAGCCTCAGCTCCTTCCTTAGCATAGCCTTCTAGATTCGAAAACGTCGTTGATGTTTCTGTAAGTCTCTGACAACGGGCCCCACTGATTACACTGGGCCTGCCCATCAGGTTATAGCAGGAGTGATCTGTTGGTCAGCTCACATGTGCTGCGTGTGGGTTTGAGCTTTGTTCAGCAGATTCCCAACACAAGGAGCTCACACACACTGATGGAGAAGTAGTGCATCAAGGTGAGGTTCAGAGCGGTGGCTGGTTTCCAGTTTCCGGCTCCCAATGCTCCTGTGCTTATAGAGCTGTGACACAAAGATGGCGCTCAAAGTCTTAGGATGAGGGTGTGGTCTCCAGCAAATAGGGAGAACCATGCTCCCTTTATTTCAGCTTCTGTAGCCTCCAGACAAAGCGTCATTGTTTTTTAATTAATCAGTCAATCAGCCTAGTAACAAATGTTAATTAGGCAGCCCCTTTGCCAAGCAAAGTGGCAGATGCTGAAGGAAATGCACAGATGTTGGAAAGGGTTCTTGCCTTTGGCAAATTTGCAGTCTAGATGAAGAGACAAAATTTATAATGTGTGACTCTAAGGTAGTGTGACTTAATTTTTAAAACAAACATGCAGAATTTTTACATGGCTAATTCTCCCTCATATGTTCCTACATTAAATATTATCATTTCCAGTTATGTAATGTTTATATTATAGTTACGCAGCTTTGCACTGTGACATGTTTGTGGTAAGCACAGTGGACAGCCGAAATGTAAAAATCAGATGATTTTTCCCAGCCACCACACAACCAGAGGTTATCCTTCTTGATCACTACATAGTGAGGCAACCTTTTAATTGCATGCACATGGAGTCTAAAGACAAGGTTAGGCAAAATGCTGGTGGTGCTAAACCAGGAACAGGGCATGGAGGCAAATTTATTTTGCCATTATTGAATGCTATATCTTGAGCTTGTATAGAACAGAGGATTTTATTCTTCCAAAAGCCTAATTTATGATGATTCTTTCTGTATACATTACGGAGCTTCTAGATACACAAAGTACTCACGTGAGCTAAGTAAATTATATGCATTTTCTTTTAGCCTCACATGACTCTATTGGGTAAACTTTACTCTCCTCCCCTTTCCAGATGAGGAGACTGTGGTTCCAAGAGCTTAGGGAGTTGCCCAATATCGCACACCCAGAAGTCAAGGCAGGTTTGAATGCTGGTCACTGGGACTCCACGGTCACATGATCTACTGCCTTCACCTAGTGAGATGTCTCCAGTCAGCTAGGGTTACCGTTTGCATAGGCCTCTCTCTCATTTAGTTGAAAAGGAGAATCATGTCAAAAGCCTCACCAGGATTTTGCTCCCAGGAGAATCATGGAGGATGCCTGGCCAGGGCTGGGTGGGGACCCTGGTGGGGGCTGCCATCATACTTAGTTGCTCTACCCAGACACACGGGCCGAAGTGACATTATCACTGGAGAATAACAGCCAAATCTGTGCTATCGATGTAGATTCAAAAATCCAAGTGTGATTCTTGGCATGAGAGATCGAGAGCAGGGGAAAGGATGAGAGATGTCTAAAGAAAGAGCCAGCGCTGCGTCAATTCCACTTAGGAAGAATCCAAAGAAGTCCTTTCTTGTGTCTGCATTGTCATCCACTCTCCCCCTGCTGTGCCGGCTTTCTTTTCCACTACCCCTTCCCCTCAATATGCATCTCCACTTCTTTCTCCTCTTTTGTTCAGTTTAGCAGGAAAGATCTTTGCAGCAGAAGGAATGGGCGCCTTTAGCAAGCTCAGATATCAAATAATTTTTCACCTCCCTGTAATTGAAATCACAAGATCAGGATTTTCTTCCCTCCGGCGGGCTCCTCTCTTGTTCTCCAGGATCACAGGTGGAGCTGGGTGAGGGTGCTATTGACTTCCCCACTGCTTGTCATGTGGCGAACGGACGCACCAGCCAGGAAGGGATCTGACTCTCAGATGAATTCTTTTATCCTCAAAGGGGCTTCCTGCAAAGGAAACCATTAGTGTTTTGCTATTGGGTTTCTACTCCCCATGGTGTCTAAGAAACCATTCATTTAATTTTGTGACATTTTGAGTGGATTTGGAGAGCTAAGCCCATTTGAAAAGGCCTGTTCCTGTCGAGGAGCACAGAGGGAATGCAAATAGAATCCAAATGGCCAAACCACCAGCAGCTGATTGTGGCCAGCCTGGCCCTGAAGCATTTCTGCACCTCTCTTCTGCCTTCTGGACATATATCGTGGGCTGCTGAGTCCATTCAGCGAGACCGAACCCAGCACCTTGCTTGTCATGACAGGATGGACTCCGGAACACAAGAAAACTGGCTTGAAGTTCGGCAGCAGAGACGCTGTAAAAAATTAAGTCTCGTGTTGTAAAGGGAGCCAGGCTGTATTCCTAAGCCCTTTCTGGAGGATGGAGGGAAGGAAGGTGTCAAGGTGGTTGGGAGCAAGTGCTCCGAGGTCTGGTGAGCCTGGCGGGAGGGTCAGCTCTGTCCTGCTCTGGCTATGTGACCTGGGCAAGGTCACAGCCATGCTGTTGAAAAAAGCAGGGATTACCTGCTCTGAGGGCTTGTTTGAGGCCAGAGATCAGACAGCTTTTTAACATGTTTTCAGCACAGTGCTGGTACATAGTAAAACCACAGTCCGTGGTAGGTGTCACTGATACTATTTTCAAGATTGCTCTTACTTTTTTGCTAGTTGTTGACAATGATTTGTCCCATGTCCCTTCTTTTCCTAGACCAACACTACCCAATAAATATGTAATGCAAGCCACATATGTAATTGTAAGTTCTCTAGTAGCCATATTAAAAAGTAAGAAGAAACAGGTAAAATTAATTTTTATAACATATTTAAAGTTCCCAAAGAAAAATAGTGTCATTTCAGTATGTAATCAGTATAAAAATTATTATTGAGATACTTTCTTTTCTTTTCTTTTTTTTTCTTTCTAGGCCTTTGGAATCTGCAGGCACCTTATACACACAACGCATCTTGATTCAGATGAGCCTCATTTCGACTCCTTAGTAGCCACAGGGAGCTAGTGGCTCTGCTATTGGGCAGTGCTGACCTGGGCCTTGGAACCAGTAGCACAGGAAATATATCTCTCTTTACAATTGTAAAAAAAGAAAATCTAATGAAAAACCACTAAAGACAATGCTTTGATGATTTCATTTTTTAAATTACAGTTTTTGTTTTTTTTGTCAATTTTTTCCTAGATGTTAGTTTATTCCATCGAGATTTTCAAATTATGTATTTAATGTTTGACAGATTATTCTCTTTTAATCTGAAAAACTCTTATGCTTGTGGTTATGTCCTATTTTCCATTCCTAATTTTATGAGACTGACAGATGTTATGGCTGTACACCCTAACGATACGTTACTGAAGATAATATACACAAGTCTCTTTTGGGGGCACCAATTATGAATTTCTATTTTAACACAGCCTAGGAAGTGTCCTTTGTGTTTGGAACCAGAATCCTACAGTAGGTAGCTAGTCTGGCATGAACAGGGCAGCAATGGGTTCCCCACCCCCTCACCACCCCCACCAGGAGTGTTGAGTGACCATCAGGTGATGGTCAGGCGGTTGTTAACTGTCTCGCTAAAGTAATAATTGGTCACAGCTGGCGCCAGGGAATGGCCGTCTCCTAATAGATAGAAAACACCTGAAACTGGTGATCAGCCACTTCCTGATAAGATCTCAGGAATTGAGAGATGTAACGCTAGACTCCGGAAGTATGCCAACATATAAAACCCCAAGTCAAGAAGCCAAAATGCAGGCTTGTCTTTCAAGTCACCAGCTTGGCCCTCCTCCAAGTATACTTTTGTTTCTTTCATTCCCGCTCTAAAGCTTTTGAATAAAAGTTCGCTCCTGTTCTAAAATGTGCCATGGTCTCTTCTCCCTTATGCCCCTCAG
Organism: Cacajao melanocephalus; assembly: GCA_963573385.1. Lineage (NCBI taxonomy): Eukaryota > Metazoa > Chordata > Mammalia > Primates > Pitheciidae > Cacajao > Cacajao melanocephalus. The sequence continues at coordinate 84,205 of CAUYLG010028201.1, forward strand.
ACTAATTCTTTCTTCTGAGGAGGCAAGAATTGAGGTTGCTGGATATTATCCAGTGGTAACAAGGAGGTCATTGCTAACACTGGTGAGAGCAGGTCTGGAGGCAGAGCAGAAACAGAAGCCACACCACAGTGGGTTGAAGAAAGCAAGAAAACCAAGGATGTGGAAATGTCGACAATTCTGAAAAGAGGCCCCAAAGAGAAGAAACTAATGGGTAGCTGGAGGCAAGAGGCAGTGTATTCGTTTGTTTTCATGCTGCTGATAAAGACATACCTGAGACTGGACAATTTACAAAAGAAAGGGCTTTAACTGGGCTTACGGTTTCACATGGCTGGGAAAGCCTCACAATCATTGTGGAAGGCAAGGAGGAGCAAGTCAAATCTTACATGGATGGCAGCAGGCAAAGAGAGAGCTTGTTTTTCATAAATATCAGATCTCATGAGACTTATTCACTCTTATGAGAACAGCATAGGAAACATCTGCCCTTGTGATTCAATTACTTCCCACTAGGTCCCTCCCACAACACCTGGGAACTCAAGATGAGATTTGGGTGGGGACATAGACAAACCAGATCAAGCAGAGCTCAATATTAAGGAGAGACCAGCTACTGAGTAGGTGGGCTGGTATCCATACTGATCCTTGTCAGGTATATGCTCGCACAGAAAAACCTACCTAACCGCAGACCAAGGAGATAACCCCTGACATAAACCTGCACCGTAGCGTGTGCTTCTCTTTTGCAGTTTTTAAATAGTTCCAGTGACATACTTCTTTTGTATTCATTATGTATTGTCTCTCTCCTTCACTAGGCCCAGAGTTCCATGAAGATATGAATCATGCCAATACATTTTCTCATGCCTGTTCTAGCAGCTGGCACGTAGTACGTTCCCAGTAAATATTTCTTGGGTGAAAAGATGCAAAAATGCATTTCAGCTTTGATTTTGTGTTAAAAAGGCAATAACTGTAGGGTGTGGGGCTATTACCAGCAGCTAGGAAGAGGTTGAAGTTACAAGAAAAAGAGCGTAATTATAACAAGATTCTTCACAAAACGGGATTAAATGGGTCTCAGAATAAATATAAAAGGCTAATCATAGAGGAGGAGGAAGAAAAGAGATACCTATTATATCTTTTGCAGAACATTACAATATTAGTATATGGGTTTGTAGACAGAAATTTAGGGTCATCATTTCCTGACACCGCTAACCATTCCGGCAAGGTGAGATGGAAGCTGATCTTCTGAGAGGAGGCCAAGGGGAATAGTGAGGGCTTGGGACAGCAGTCACTGAAGGGAAGGCAGAAAAGGAAAGAAAACAGAAGGACAAGTAAAAGGACCAGGGACAGGCCTGAAAGGATTCAGTAAAGCTGAAAAGCAAGGGTGGGGCGGTCTGTAGACCCTCAGCAGCCCTGTTACAAGAGAAAGTGCGTTATGGAAATATTCTGGGCAAGGTTTCAGAGGGTCATGGGAAGGGTGTATTAGTTAGTTTTCACGCTGCAATGAAGAAATATCAGAGACTGGATAATTTATAAAGGAAAGAGGTTTTTTTGGTTGTTTGTTTTTTGTTTTTGGAGTTTTGCTCTTTTGCCAAGGCTAGAGTGCAGTGGTGTGATGTTGGCTCATTGCAACCTCCACTTTCCAGTTTCAAGCAATTCTCCTGCCTCAGTCTCCAGAGTAGCTGGGATTACAGGTGCCCACCACCATACCTGGCTAATTTTTGTATTTTTAGTAGAGATGGTGTTTTTACCATGTTGTCCAGGCTGGTCTTGAACTCCTGATCTTGTGATCTGCCCACTTCAGCCTCTCACAGTGCTGGGATTACAGGCGTGAGCCACTGTGCCCAGCCCAGAAAGAGTTTTAATTAACTCACAGTTCCACATCACTGGGGAGGCCTCAGGAAACTTACCGTCATGGTGAAAGCCAAAGAAGAAACAGGCATTAGCAGTTGGAAGCTGTTTTTCACAGCGTGGCAGGATGAAGTGAATGCAAGCAAGGAAATGCCAGATGCTTATAAAACCACCAGATCTTGTGTGACTCACTTATCACGAGAACAGCGTGAGGGAACCACCTCCATGATTCAGTTTTCACCACCTGGTCCCACCCTTGACACATGGGGATTATATTTCAAGGTGAGATTTGAGTGGGGACACAAATCCAAACCGTATCAGAAAGGAAGGCTAAGGGAGTGAAGATGCTGACTCAGGAACTGCTGAGAGGATTTAGGGATTTAGGGGACATCTCTCACGTGAGGACTGAGCAGGTAAGAAAGTGGCACCAGGGGGCTTCTGGTCACAGGAAGCATCATGGAAGAGAAGGCTGTGGGTCTGAGAGCTGGAGATCAGAATTCACTGTTTCAGAGGTGGGGTTGTTTCAGGTGAAGGCTGGGTCCACACACGGTAGGTGGCTAAGCCCATGGAAGTTAGGATGAGGTTTAGAATGGTTATCATCCCAGCCACTGGTGGCCCTGGCAAACCTTAGACCATGCACTGGAGAAGAAGACTTGGTTTCACGTTTTGATCACCATGGCAGTGGGGAAGGGACAGTTGATATTCAACAGAAACAAGACAGGCTGGAGCCAGAGGGAAGGGTCAACCTCGACATGGAGAGAGATTCCTGAGGATGGAGAGCAGGTAGAGTGGCAGGCACTTTGACAAACCAGGGGACTGCAAATCCTGGCTTTGAAGCTAATGTCTGGAAAGTCATGAAGACTCATGCAGGAGCCCTCTGAAGCACCCTCCCTGAGTGGTGGTTCTCAGATGGAGACGCTGTGTTCCTTTCAGCCATTCTTTCTCAGCCACTGAAAACCATCCCTCTGTCTCTCCCATGCCTCAACCAACAGGAAGCTGTATTGAGACTTATAAGCCCAGAGACCCTCTGAGTTTGGTTAGGGACTAGAGAGTCATGGAGCCCAGGAACTAAGATGTGGAATGGAAAGATGGAAAAAAAATAGTCAGAACTACCTCCTTGAAGTTGCTTCCAAAAACCAATGTGCTAAAAACTTTGTAGTAAAAATGCCCATATCATTTCTCCATCTGTGGAATGTTTGTGAAAATAAAAATCAGTTTTTTCTCATCATAGCTCTAGGGAGTCGTCACTTATCTTGGATTTTGTGTTAATAAGCTCATGAAGATCAGGATCGTAAAATGCACCCATGCTACTTAGAAAACATTATGAGTCCAAATTTCTCCTTGTCCCGTATTTTCCTCAGGAACATTTCTGAGCCATATTTTGTCATTAGCCCCACTAACTGTCTGTCAATTTCCAATCCATAACTCCAGACCACAAGCCTCATGTGATTCAGGTGTGAGGGCCCAGGCAGGTGCACAGAAGTCTGCAGTAAAGTTGCTGCCTGACCTTCAATTATCTGCTCACTCTTGGTAAAGTAAGAGAGCTTTGCAAGCTTAGCAAATGTTCGAGCTTACCTGAAAGTGATAAAAATCTTAAGGAAAAAAACTATTTGGGATATAGACTAAAATATCTTCAGATTAATCAGATATGCACCATAGGCTTGGACAGCCTGTCAGCCAATGACTAGGAGATATGAAAGATCCCAAAGTAACTTTGGAGGAGAATTGAGGGACTTAAGGGACACAATCTGCTTTCTCTGAAGGAGCTGGTTTCAGGACTGCAGGGTCACTTCTCCAGGGAGTGTATGATTCCTCTGACTGTTTCATGCATACAGGAGAAGGAAGTGGTCCACTGGGGTCTTCAGGAACCTGAGATGTGGTCTGGCCCTGTCATTACTTAGCAACTATCTTGACATTCTGGCCCTAACTTCCCCATATGAAAAATGGTGCTGATAGTCAAAATTGATGCTTTCAAACTCTGTTTCAGTTGGAAAGGTGAGGGGTGTCTCAGCACATCTCATGGCTCTTGTTCTCATGTCCTTGGCTTTCAGATTCTTGACCTCATGGCACCAGCTTTGATGCCTGTCTTTGGGGACTCATTGGAATCTTCACCTTGTCTCTTGTACCTTGTCGTACCACTCAGCTCTTGCCTGTGTTCATTGTGTTCATTCTCTCAACATGAGGATCCCTATCAGCCTCCAGAAACTGGATCCCTCTTCATTTTACAAACAACCCCCAAGTCCATGGAGGGGTACCCAGCTGGGAACTGGACCCTACCCCAGGCATCACCTTGCCCCTAGCAGACGTTCACCTTTAGTGCCACACCATGACAGATTCCAGAGCATCTGCGAGCCAAGTCCCAGTGCCTGGCTGGGTTCACAAGGGCCTCATCTGAGAATTGTATGATGAACTAGATACAGGAACCAAGCCCTCTGACATCTCAGTGCTCGCAATCATGTTTCAGCCAGGAGATGTGCTTTGAATCTCTTTCTCTCAGAACTGCCATGTATGGTTGTGCATTGCACACCTGTGCAGGACGCTTTCCAAGATCTATGATGCAAAAAGTGTCCCTAGGACCCCCGTGGGGGATAACTTTGCATGGCCATACATGGCAGATTGCCCATTATTACTCCTGGAACAGAGTGTTTCCTGGGCTGTTGGAAAAAGAACCCAGTTTTATTAGGAAGACAGATTATTGGATATGTAGGAGGTGGATCTTCTTGATGGCTTAGAAGCACGACCTTAAATGATCCAGTATGTTGTGACAACATGATTTTATTACTAATCCTTGAATTTAGCTACTGCCAGGTGAGGTGGGCCATGTCCTTCAAATGGTTTAATTGTGACACTATTAATTGCTTGACATCCCAAGCCACTGAGCAAAAGATTCATGACATGAGTCAGAACACCAAAGAGAGACTCAGAACCCTAAGAAACCCTCTGGACTGAGATGCTTTCAGCCTTTCAGACTGTATAACAGCTGATGGTAATGATCCAGGGGGAGCAGCTGACACATGGTGACTCAAACAGCTCTGGGCTGAGATCCATCTAGTGACAGAGAGCATGGAGAGCTGGCTGTCCAGAATGGAAGGCTCAGTCTCCCAAGAGGAGACACTGGTACCCAAGGACAATGGCAGTGCCTCAATACTATCCACATTCCAAGTTCTTTAATCTGGGCTATGGAAGTGCTACCAGCCCTACATCCAACATGACACCTTTCAGTTCTGATTTCTCCACGACCCACAGAGGGTAGAGATATTCATCTGTTTGTACACTGACCTGTTCCAAGCCCTGGTACACAGCAGACACTCAATAAGTATTTGTTGAATGAATGAACCAATGAATGAATACTCAGCCATAAGTCAGTGATGGGCCCTGGATTCCTAAAGAATTTATACATCTATCTCTGATGTCTGAAAATGTCCTAAAATCCCTAGGACACAATACACACTCTTGGGGAGCTGACCTTTCCCATAACCAAGACAATCTCAATCTGTCCTCAACACTGGTCATGCGTCTGCACCAAATTTAACTTCTCTATTCATTACAGAGATCAGAGTCCATGGACAATGCAACCCCTTTATCTATAACCAGGACCACCTACTTCCACAATTCTATTTCTGGTTTTGGAAAACGTTACCCAGAGCTGTCCATTTCTGACCCCAATGGTCTACTTCCCAGTGCCACATAGAGTCCATCAACAGGTCTATTGATTACCCCCAACACAGACACAGCACCAAATGAGTCCTCCGGCACTGAAGACATGGTCCACAGAAATTCATTCCTTACATCTGTGTAAGGCTGAATAAAGATTTCCAAAGTTATTTAGTTACCTTAACTCTGTGCAAGACCGCATAAAGGTTACCAACGTTATTTCTGCCATAATTTCTGGAGACAATGAATGTTTCCTTACATGGCCAAAGGGGCTTGGCAGATATGTTTAGGTTAAATCTCTGGAGATGAGGAGATTATTCTGGATAATCTCGGTAAACCCAATATAATCACAAGGGTTTTCATAAGATGAAAACAGAGGGAGATTAGACTAAGAAGAGGAGAAGGCAATGTGAAGACAGAAGCAGAGATAGGTGGGATGCAGACACAAGCCAAAGAATGTTAGCAGATACCAAAAGCTGGAAGAGGCAAGGAACAGATTTTCCCTTAGAGCCTCCAGAAGGAACCAGCCCTTCCTGCATCTTGGTTTTTGCCCCATAAGATTCATTTTGGACTTCCTGTCTCTAGAACTGTCAGAGAATAAGTTTATGTTGTTTTAAACCACTAAGTTTATGGCAACTTGTTACAATGGCAATGGGAAATGAATATAGCCCTGATGTAAGCAGCTCTTTTCCAGGTGACAACACGTTTGTCATAGCACCACTGAGCACCATAGTCATCCAATCAACCATCTGGCTCCTAGAAGGACTACAATTTGCTCAAGAGAATTGCAAACACCTTCTTGCCTGTCCAGCAGAAACATAGTTCATAGCAAGGTAGAAGCTAAAAGGGCCCAGCCAGAAGTCCATCTCCTGTGAATTCTACCATTCAGTAAAACTCTAGGCACCAATCGGGTTTCCAACAGACCTGCTGGCCTCCAGTCTGTGTGGAACTTGATGACATCTATCACAGGGATGTACGTACCTGCCAGTGGCTTGACAATGAAGAATTCTTTGCCTAAAACAATCTATGCTTTTAGAGGACAGCTGCCTTGCCTTTACCCAGGACCAATCATCTTCCCCATGGGAGGGTCTGTGTCTTGTGGCCACTTCCTTCTCTGTCCCTCTCCTTATGATTTTGAAGCCTTTTGCTGTTTACTAGCATCTCTAATGTGAAGCAAAGACAAAATAAGATTCAGTATGTTCTTCTGATTCACACTGACAATTGTGATATTTTTTAAGCTTTATATGATCCTTATTTCTTTTTAACTTAGTTGAAGTCCTACTTCAATGACCGTATGAACAAATATGTGGTTAATTTTGGGTGTCAACTTGACTGATTAAGGAATACTTAGGAACCTGGTAAAGCATTATTTTTGGATGTCTGTGAGGGTGTTTCCAGAGGGGATTAGCATGTAAGTATGGGTGAACAAGTTAGAGAAGGCCCACCTCCAATGTGGGCCAGCACTGTGCAATCTGCAGGAGGCCCGGAAAGAAAACAGAGAAAAGCAAATATGTGAAGCCATCTGCTGAGTCTGGAACACACTCTTTTGCTCAGTCTGCAACACATTCTTTCACTCCTGTCCTTGGACAACATCTTCAGGCTCCTTGGCCTTTGGATTCCAAGACTTATACCAATGGTCCCAGGGTTCTCAAGCCTGTGGCCAGGGACGGGGAGCCACACCATTGGCTTCCCTGGTTCTGAAGCCTTCAAACTTGGACTGAGACATGCTACCAGTATCCCAGGGTCTCCAGCTGGTGAGTGGTCTGTCCTGGGACTTCTCAGCCTCCATAATCAAGTGAGTCAATTTGCCTAATAAATCCTCTATTTATCTTTGTATCTATCTATCTATATATCCAACCATCCATCCATCCATCCATCCATCCTATTGGTTCTGTCTCTCTGGAGAACCCAAACTGATACAGAGTATTTTGAGATGGAATAAACTGAATCTCAGGGACTTGCAGTGACTTGCCAAAGCCTGCACGCATTCTAGTGAGAGGTAGATTGAGAGAGTACATGTTGGTTGTTTGCAAAGCCTCTGCTCATTCCCCATTTCCATGTGGCTAAGAAATTGCCTAATTACCTGTAGTTGCTCAGGAGGCTCTATTCAAACTCAGATAGTCTCCTAGGCAGAATGACTTTTGTGCTTTGTGCAATTCTGAAGTTCCTGTGATGGCCATTTTGGCTTGGAATTTGCCAAGGATTCTCAGGAGTAATTCTGACGTGGGAAAATCTAGTTAATGGCACCCTAGAGTGTGGAGTTTTGAGTTATAACATTATTGTTCATTCTATCCCCGCTCTGGCAGAAATTTTAGGCTGGAGGATTTGATGGTCATGTGGCAGGATGGACTCTCTTTGTATACATTGGTTCAGAGCCCCAGAAAAGGCAGCTGTGGTCACATAGTGCATGTCTGCCATCTTGCTCCCATGTCTTCCCCTAGGCGGAGCACCTGCTCATGAAGTAAGATCTAGGAGCTTCGCTATGATAGTCCAAGGGAGGCTATACTTTGCCAGTACATTTAAGATGACGAAGGCAAGGAGGTGGGAGATAGTCTTAAGGTGTCATGATGGGGAGAAGATTCTCTAGCATTCTTTTTGCATACTGACTCAAGTTTCTTGCCATTTAATGAATGACAGTCTGACTACCTCTCACCTGCCTTTCTGTATTGAGGTAGGTGCAATTTGAGAAGCTTCAGAAGGTCCAACCTTTTCAAATGTGCCCAGTCAGGTGGGACAGACATGCTATTTCTAATCTGGGTATTTAAATGTTTTTAAAAATGTGCAAATGTTTCCTTACATATTATACCATTCAACAAGCATTTGGTAGCAATTCTTTTATATCATTCAGGATTTAAATGCATCAAAGTATATATTTGTTTGAAATCCACTGAGTGATGGTCCCCAGTTAGTTGTGTATTGCACTAGTCTGTGACTTCTGCTGTGTAGTAAAAAATAATGCTATTATCAAAAGATTTGAGGATGTGGCATCTTCTGTATCCCTAGGAGATTAACAGTGACATAGTTGGAGTTCACAAACTTCTATACTTGAGAAGCTTTTTTATGCTTTAATGTTTTCAAGCCTGTATGATCAAGAAATCCATTTTCATGTATTTCATCCATTTTCATTTCCCTGGCCATGTGGAAACGGACAGGAACAAAGTTCACAGGCTGCTGCCCATCTGCAGATCACACTTGGAGCAGCATGACTGAGGATAAGGAACCACCAGGAATATCTAAGCAGGGAAATGACTTCATCAAATTTGTATTCTGGGAAGGTCACACTGGCAGCAAGATGGAGAAAGGTTTTGGGGCAGAGACTGAGTCAAAGAGGCAATTCAAGACACAGGAGCATCAGTGCAGACAAAAGATGGTGAGGATCTGAACTGGGGCCCGGAGTATCCTCAAGGGCAGTAGATCGTACATTTAAGAACCATTTTAGAGACAAACATGCTGCGCTTGCTGACCGTTGAGTATGTGAGAAGCGGGAAAGGGAAGATTCAAGATTTCTGGAAAATTATGGGCATGAAGATCCCATTAACTGAGGTTTGAGCTTGGGGTCTTAAAAGGGGATGCGGAAGGCCAACCTAGGGTAGGGGAAAGCCCATATGACTAAAGGAGCTTTTCTCAGGACAGAACAAAGGTAACGCAAACTTTGAGTCAGAACGGCTCCAAACAGCCAAATTGACGCAATTATGTTTGTGTGTGTGTATATATATAGACACACACACAAACATGATTGGAAGACATTTTGAAGCTACAGACATTCTTGTCAGTAAGATCACCTGGCAGTCTATTGATGCACTCAAAGACTAGATGAAATGCAGAAGAGTGACTGGCCGCTTATTGTGGAGATGAAGGAAGTATTTGAAATCATCTAATTTTTCCACATGGAGCGGGAACTGGAGTAAATGCAATACTGTGTTGTAATATCCCAACAAAAACAAGACAAAAAATGGAACAGACGTATCTGGACACTCATGGACTTAAATATGGAAGGAAGAAAAATAGGTGTATAAAATGTTTTCCATGAGAAACCAAGAAACTTGCACTGGTTTGACTGTGGTCAATTACATGTACTCACAGTTCCAATGTGCCTGTTCACTCACCCCTCCTTTCCCCAATCCTTTTCTACTTGGCTGCTGTTTTAAAGTTGGCCCTTCCTCAAATTTGGATTTTTTATTGCAGATCTAAAGCTCTTTCAATTTTATATTGATTAAATCAGTGCTGCAGTATTTGATTAAAAAAAAAATCCTCATGTTTTCCAGCACACTCTTTGGGAAAGACTGGGAAATGAGCAACTCATAAGATGGAGCCTGAGACCAGAAGCCTAGTGATCCCAAAGTCACTGCATGCTGGTCTTGGCTGGGTCCAAGACACACAAAGAAAGCAGACCTTGGCAACCACACCAGTGTTTGAGCCACAGACTCAGCCCTCCTGCATCAGACTGAGCCCTTTCAGTGTGCCTTACACGGTTGGACTCTCAACAAAGGTGACTGCCAAGCTGTGCTTCCGTTTAACTCCACATGGCTTTAATAGGGGGAACAGAATGTCTTTCAATTTTTGGTACCCAAACTTTACCATCTATAAGATGGGACCTACACTCATGTTTTTCAGAGTTAGAATGAAGATGAGGTGAAAGGCAGTATGAAATCTTCAGATGGTAAGGCATTACCTTAGTGCTAAGTACAACTCTTAGAGGTAATGACTGCTATTAGTACTGCAAAGAAGATAAAGCTCATTTAATACAAAAAAAAGTGATGCTATTTTGAATAACATTCACACAAGGATGCTTCATATATGAATTTAGCTCAAAGTTAGAGTGATAAAGATGGAGAAAATAAAATAATTCTACCAGTATGCTGAAAGACCCTGTGCCTGTGCTCATGTTTCATAGAAAGGCACAGGGATAATTTATTCCCCTTGAGATGGGAGAGTTAATCATCCCCCAATCTCAACCTAAACAAGTTCTTTCTTCTGCTGGGATTACAATGGATTTAGTCTACCTTGTTGCACACTTTTTAAAATTGATATAGTGATTATATTACTGCACAATGAGATTGATATTCAGGAATGTGCAAGATTCTAAATCTACCCGAAACATTATATCTCCAGAGTACTTAGCTTACCCACAGGAAACATAGAGAAGCACTTATTTACCCATTTTGCTCAATTATACCCTACCTAGTGCCAAAAAGAATTAATAGTAGATTATAGTAAAATACGAAAAATATTTTAAACAAATTTAAGAGAAAATGAGGTAGAAAAAAAATAAGACCAGGCCAGAAATTATGTTAGGAAAAGCAATTTCAATGCAATTCACTACAGTTATAGTTAAAATCTAGAGAGGAGTTTGTGGAAATTGACAACCTAAATCTAAAAACTTCATTGGACAGCAAAGGGCCACAAATAGCCAAAACAACTTTTTTGAAGTGTTTGCCCTATTGGATATCACATCTTAGGAAGCTGGAGAACATTGTATAGCATAATGTCAGTGCATGGCTGAAGAAGCAGGTCTCAAATGGACATATGTATGCTTGGAAACCTGATCCAAGGCTGAGCTAGCCTTACAAAATGATGGGGAAAGATGCACTGCTTAATAAATACAACAGGATCAACTTTCTCTCTAAATATCCTCAAATTAATTCTGGCTGGAATGTTGACTTAAATATGACTGAAGAACTGAATGATGCTTGGAAAAAAATGATAGGAGAGTATCTTTATGGTATCGGCTTAGGAGAGAGCATCTCAGATATAGACAAACAAAAATATGAAAAAAAATACAAATGTAACCACATTAAGATCACAAGTTTTGTATAAAGAAAAAGAAAGAAAGGGAGGAAGGAAGGAAGGAAGGAAGGAAGGAAGAAGGCAGGCAGGAAGGAAGGGAGGGAGGGAGGGAGGGAGGAGGGAGGGAGAGAGGGAAGAAAGAAAGAGAAAGAGAAAGAAAGGAAAGAAAGAAAGGAAGAAAGAAAGGGACATAAGGAGAAGAAAGAGGAAATGAGGGAGGAAGGAAAGAGGAAAGAAAGGAGGAAGGAAGGAGGTATAGGCATGGTACTGAGTAGTAGAAAATGTTTCAAAATCTATCCTCAAACAGATAAATGACAATAATACACAATGAATCATAAATTGTATGTAGATAGATAATTTATTCATAATATGTAAGTCAATAGGAAAAATAAACCTCAAAAAATTGAAACAGGGAAAGAATGAACATGAGATTTATAGAAGAGGAATCCAAACAACTGAAAAATATTCAAACTTATTAGTGGTAATAGAAATGCACATTAAAAGTGTAGTAATATACTGTGTCACATCAGATTGGGGAAAACAAGTCTACTAAATACTCTAAATATTAGAAAAAATATAGAGAAATAGCAGCTGTCATATTTTGGTGGTGGAATTTAATGCAATTACTTTGATGATGGTTATTAAATGTGAGGATGTGCATAGCCTATGACTGAGCCATTTAACTTTTAGGTGTGTTTCCTGGTGATGCTTTTGCACATGTGGATATGAAGACACATATAATCAGGTTTCTTGCAGAATGTTTGATAGTAAAATAAATTGATAAAACCTAAAAGGAATATGCATACATACATTTTGTATATTTATACAGTGAAATACTATATACCAGTTTGAAAGACAAAATGAGAGCCACAACAATCAGAATAAATCTCATAAACATAATGTTGAGAGAAAAGTAAGTTTTACAAAGATTTACCAATGGGATGCTATTGATCTTTGGTTTAAAGAAATATCAAAATACCCCTATGCTTATATTAGATATACACAAATATATGGAAATTGATCAAAAGGTGGCTAAGAGAGAGAAACATTAAATTAATGATGGTGATTTACCTTAGGAAAGAAAAGGGCAATGTGACAAGGATAGCTACATGAGGACCTCAACTGTATGTGCAATTTTTGCTTTGTGTAAAAAAATTCTCAAGCAACAAGCAATTCAATAAAAAAAGACAGGCAAAAGTGTATGAGTGAGTGCTTTATAGAGGAGAAAACATAGATGGCCAAAAAAATGATTAAATATTCCACCTCATTAGTAATCATGGAAATTAGAATCAAGGCCAGAATGAAATGCCATTTTTCACCCATTTTATTGGGAAAAATTAAGGAATCTGACTAACTGTGTATTAAAGAGTGAGCGGACCAACTGGTGGGAGTGAAAATTGGGATGGCAGCTTTGGAACATGTCTTGGCAGTCTATCATGGAGGTAGTTATTCATGAACCCAAAGCCCAGAAACTCCACTGTGAGAAGTTCACCCAGGACAATCTCTCGTGCAGCACAGCGAGCGATACCTATGAGCATGTTCACCACTAGTTTTTCTAATAGTAAAAGTGGTGAACAATCCCAAATTGTGCAAAATTGAGGCATGTCTTCACAACAGAACAAGCCAGCATTGAGTGGACCAGAGACACATATCATGCAGTTAAATTTTGGTAATGTAATGTAATGTTGACTCCCTGGAACATGTGTTAGTAGACTTTGTGTAACGTGATACCCTTTCAATGAGGGTCAAAACAAGTAAAATAATCTATCAGTTGAAAACAACATATTGACTAGATATCATATGATGTTTTTATATATGAGATATATATATATATATGAACAAAAAAATGACAAACACAGAAATCAGGATAGTGTTTGTCCTGAAGGGGTAGGCAGGGACACAGATAGAGTGAAGCCTAGTTGTTGTTAATGTGTTAAGTTTTTGGATTGCATGGTGGATTCAGGAGTACTCACATTATCTAAAATTAAAAAAAAATGACCACATGAATAAATTAATCTATAACTAATTGAGAGCCTTGAAAGAGCCAAGAATCATACTGTGTCAAGAACTGAGAACTATGATTAATCTCACTTTGTACATCTGGGGTTCATTAAAAAGAAATTTAAGAAATAGTTAATAGAAATCAATGTTATTTTGATAAACCAGGCTGGTAGGTGCTGAAGTTTCTTTATAGTTGTCTGTTAAGTATGAAATAGTCTATGATTTAAAAAAAGAAAAGTTCAAGCACATCATGCAATCTTTTCCAATGGTTCCTTTATGTTTTTATTTATTTTTTTGTGATATAAACAAAGCCATGTTACAGAAATAAGGAGACAGCCAGGTGTGGGGGGGCGGGGGCAGAAAAACTCCAACAACCTGAGCACTGGGAGGAATGCACCCTGAGGTGGACCTACAGAAGTTCCTGCCTTTTGCAGCAAGGAGGAGCCTGGCCCTTCCTCTTCCTGTGTGCAGCCAGGGATTCAAGTGTAGAGGCAGGAAGCAGTCTAGCAGGGGACTCTGGCCTTGTGGAGAGTCCCTGTGTCCCCCTTTTCTTCCTTTTCACTCAAACCCTTCTTTATTCACTCTTCAAACCATCTGTGAGCCTAAATTTTTGTGAATGTGGGATGGACAAGTACCCAGCCTTTAGCTGGGCTAAGGAAAAGTCCTGTAACAATAACAATTTCAGAAGTTTGATCTTAACAGGAACAGAAGTTTAATGCTTCCATCGGATAATACAATTCATCAGCATTAATGGTATTCATTGCAATTGCTTGGCTACCTGGAGATTAATCAAGGATACATATTAACTGGATCAATGTTCCATTCAATTACAGAAGAATTGAGAGTTCTTCATGTGCGAGGCACTGTGCTAATTTCTGGGGGTACAAAGGCAAATGTGTCTTGTGTAGATAGTTCCTGGTTTTCTGGAGTTTACTAACACACAGTAACCTCATGAGCTTTTTGTTTTTCTCTGTTATTTCTTCAGTATCTGTAGATAGCATATATGTTGACAGTGTTCCTGGTATCATGTACAAGTGGTCATAGGACATTACACATTTGTGTCCCCATATACCTACATCCACTTAGTCATTCTATAACATTATTCAAACATTTACTGAAGTTCTAAGTACCAGACATGCTTGCAGACATCAAGTTAGTTGATTTTGTGCAAAAGGCGAAAGTATTTATGTGAATACATTGCACGTTACTGTATTTGTTTACTTCCTCTGGTGATTCCGATTTGAAAACTCATATTCCTTCTGGGGAGTTCTGTTTACTCTGCTGATCTCAGAGTAAGGGCCTATGGATCCATATTTCTGTATTTTTTTTCTCTAACTATGCTCAGTATGACTGTGAATGAGTTTTATATCAATTCACATTGTTAGGCTGCGAAGAACAGAAACCCATTTATGCTACCTTTAGTAACGGGATAAGTTTAGGGATACAGAAGAGATAGAATCTCAGTGGAAGAAGTATTTGGAGCCAGGCCATGCAGAGAATAGAGGTGGATGGTCATGATGGAGGCCAGGTGTCTGGAGGGACCGGGTAATCCTTTTGCCCTCTTACTGTTTTCTGTGGTTGCTGCTGTGATGGCACCAGAAGTAACTGCTGTCACTGTTGAGGAACTCCTAGTGATTTTCCTTCCACATGTGCTTGTTGCAAAGATTAAATGAGTCAATAGAGATAAAGCCCTTGAAATAGGGGTGACATTTTGTAAGCACTATATATTATTGTGTTTTATTATTATTGTTGCCTCAAAGTTTATTCATTACTTGAACTTATTTTGTACCCCCAACTACTTTCCTTTTCCTTGTTTTATCCTCTACTCAGACTATAAGTGGAGTCTCATTTTCAAACTCCCCAAAGAGGCTATTTCATTGTAGTTTCTTTTTTCTTTTTTGTCAGGCCAACTCATAATTTTCTGGTCACCATTTGAGATAGCCCATGCAGTTAGGATGGCTGTGAAGCCACAGCCTTGTGGCACGTGGACGGCTCCCAGCTCATAGGATGATGCAGGGCTCCTTCCTCAGTACTGACTGTGGCCTTGGCACTTTCTCGGAAGACTATGGCAGGCACTGGAACCGACCTGTTTGGTACAAGAGTACTTTCCCTTGTCCAAATTATTTATCTCAAAAATGTGCCTACTGGAGTCTTAACAACTTTTCAAGATGAAGTCAGTGGTACGAATTTGGAGTCATCGTACCCATATACTAAAGTAGCTTTATGATTATTCTCGAGATGATAGAGGCATGATTTCTATCTGTGCAGAAAGACTCTAGGGCCGAAACAGTCTGTACTGAGGAAGGAACTCCAGATTGTTTCATGACTGTACCAAGAGGCTCTGGCTTCCCGGACATCTTGTTCTGGCCCTGGAGTCTTCTTATGCATATATAACTCATGCCTCAATCAACTTGAGAATAGTAATGAGTTACTGTGTTAGTAAGGCCAAATAATCCTCAGTAAATTTTAGAGTTATCAAGATTATTTTCTCATAAACAATGGCCCAACAAAATAGATCTAACACCTGTTTTTCAATATCCAGATACATTGGAAATATCCTGACAGTTTATTTATATTGGAAATTACATGGGATTTGGGGTCAGAGGACAAGAAGTTGAATCCTGACACTCACTCAACAGATGGGTGGTTTTGGGTAACTTAACCTCTCTGAGACCAATTACCATCATTTTAGAATTTTTCAATACTATTTATTAGCACAACCATGCTATAAAAAGATGATGCAACATGTTAGGGAAAAAAAGGGGGCTTCTGAGCCAAAGGCAGAAGACATAGTAGGTTAAAAGAAATGAAAATAAAATTGTAGACTGGGAATTTCTTATTAGTTTCCTTTCACTTAACAGTGCATCATAAATGTCTTTGAGAGCTTGGAGCCAGAATGCCTAGTTTCTTTTTTTTGTTTTAGAGACAGGGTTTCTCCATGTTGGTCAGTCTGGTCTCGAACTTCCGACCTCAGGTGATCCACCCACCTAGGCCTCCCAAAGTGCTGGGATTACAGGAGTGAGCCACCGTGCCGGGTAGGAATTTCTTATTACTCTCTGTCATTAATATTTTTAAATTATTTCTGAGAACACAATATATTCCATGAGGAACAAAGAAAGTATAGAAATATGAAATAAATATGTGTCAAATGAACAAAACACAACAGAAGGTTTTGTTGTTGACTGTGACTTAATTAATAGAGGCTTTAATCCTTGCTTTTAGTGGGCAGAATGACCAATTGAGTACTAATATATCTCTGTTATTTTTATCTCTAAATTCTCAAATTGTACTGATGGATGAACTGAGGATACGTAAAACCCAGAGGCGAACAGGATTTCTGGCTGGATTGAAGTGTCTTATAGACCAGAGTTTTATTTTGCACAAGGGTATGACTCTTTCCTAATTTATGGACCCTTCAGTTTTTTGTTATTGCCATGTGGTTTTTAAATTGTAATTTTTAAAAGGGATATAATTTGGAAGCATTTGTTCCTTGGAGTAAAGATCTTACCTATTAGATTTGAATTAATTTTTCAGAAAGTGCATTTTGTTAGCTCAAATAGGCTTTCTTCAAAGTTGACAAAGACAAGGAAGGAGAGGGGCCAGTGACCCTACTCAACTGCCTGGCCTTCCCACTTGGGCCTGGCCTCCTTGGCTCATCCAGAAAGGGCCTGGTGCCTGCAGGGGCCTATGAACAAGCTGCCTGAAATCCAGGTGGAATAAGGGTATTTCTGTTTCCCATCAGCACGTCCTCAGAGCAGAAATTAAAAAGTGAAACCTGAACCTAGAAAGCCCCCCTAATGGGAACCCCACATTTGGCAGAGCTTTGTTGGGTTTTTCATGGCCAAACGTACGGCCATTGCTTCCCAGCCTCTTTCCTTCCTCCACCACTTTTTTGGCCATCTATACTCAGGCCATGGGTAAGAATTACTGTTATCTCTGCCTTCAACCTGCCCAGAAATTACAGCAGAAAAGATAAGAGAAGCAGTGACGAATGGCTCTACATTGAATGTGTACTCAGTTGCCAGGAACTATATATAAAACCTTTTATTTAATCCCACAGCAATCCCACAAATAATGATTAGACTTATTTTACAGATGGGAGAAAAAAATGAGGGTTAGAGATGTTAATTTAATTAGAAAGCCAAGGTTGCACAGCTAGTAAGTTGCTAATTGTGAGCCAAACGGAGGCCCTTCTATTGCCAGTGTTCGAGTGCTTGTGAAGCTTCTCTAAGTGGGCGGGGCAAGTGGGAGCCCCTGCCTCTGCAGGGACAGAGCACCCGGATGCCTGCGTGGTGGGGTTACTGAAAGTCTCCTGCATTTCTAAGCCAGAACTTGCAAATCTGTGTTTATTTCCCCCTACTTCAGAGTTTGCCTACAATTTGATTGCCTGCTGACTTGGATGAGTATTCAGGGGAATACTGTTGATTTTGTATCCTGGGGCTAGCTAGTCCAATAATATGGAGTACTGTGAGAGATACTAGCATAGCTTTTCATAGAATGATCTTCGACAATGTTTAAAGAAAGCTGTAGTGAAACAACTACAAATCAGCATCACCCTGTTTTGCTGATTTCAGCAAATGGTCCCTAACTTGGAAACATGTCACCATTCAAAACTTATTTTTAGGTTGGTCATTTAATATTCAGATCACATTTTCAGAAATGGTATTATAAATGGTAGTTAGGTTTCTAGGCTACCTTATAAAAACCTACTTGCCACGTAACGTAGCTGGAATACTTTGTATTTATAATAAAAATAGTAGAGAATAATACTATTGTAATGCTAGAAATTAAAATAAGTAATGATGGTGGCCTTTTATGCAATTCATGTGGCCTCCAGCTTGAGGAAACCCAGTGTAACAGCTGTAAGTTTGCTCTGGGGTTAAAACATCTGGTTCAAATACTAGCTTTATGGCCTACTTATTGGTGTGATCATGGGACAAGGTATAACTCACTGAGCCTCAGTTTACTCAACTATGAAATGGGGTTAAAAACACTTCATAGGGTTTATGTGAGCTTTAAGTGAGATAATATGTCTAAAGCATTGGTGTTATAGAGCTTGACACCTACAAAGTTCCTGGGGTATGATAACTGTCATAGATATGATTGATACCTGCTGATCATTAAGCCCTCTTCACTGAATGGGCACTATGCCAAAGATATTGCCTATAATTTAAACCTATTAGCTCAGTGAGGAATTTGTCTGATTTTTACAAATGTGTGCTCGAGATGCTCTGAAATTAAGCAACTTGCCCAAGGTCACATCAAGATGTGTCAGCTTGTCTGGACCACAGGGTAACCAGATATTTGGTTTAAACATTATTCTGGGCGGTGTGTCTGCAAGGGTGTTTCTGGATGCAATTGACCTGTGAGTTGGTGAACTGAGTAAAGCAGAGTGCTCTCCCCAATGTGCATGAGGCTCACTGAATCTGTTGAGGGCTTGATTGGAACAAAAGAGCTGAGGAAGGGAGAACTCTCTCTCTTACTGTGAGTGTCTTAGAGCTGGAACACAGCTCTTCTCCTGCTTTCAGACTTGGACTGGAATTTATGCCATCAACTCTCCTGCTTCTCAGGGCTTCAGACCTGGACTGGAATTGCATTATCAGCCCTCCTGGGTTTCTAGATTGTCAACTACAGATCATGGACTTTTCAACCTCCTCCATAATCTCATAAGTCAATTTCTTATAATAAATCTCTTTAGATAGATGACAGATGAAAGACAGATGGGGGGATGGATAGATGGATGGATAGATAGATAGATAGATAGACAGACAGATAGATAATCCTATTGGTTCCATTTCTTGAGAAAGCATTGATAAATGCAGTCACAGAGACAGAAGGTGAAACAATGAGGCCTGGCATCCAGATCTATAGGTTTGAAAGCTGAGAATCCTCCGAGGTCTGGCTGTGGCTCCCTTTGGTTCCATGGTTTGGACTGCCCAGTTCTTATTCTGTATAGGGTGGCACTGCCCAAGCCAGGAATGGGGACAGTCAGGGTTATCAGGGCCAGAAATAGGGAGGAGAAATAGTAGGGAAGAGCAAGTAATGGTGTGAGCCAAGGCAGAAATGGGTCACCAATTCTTATCAATCGTTGCTTAATTTAACTTTGGAGTTTCACCAAGTTTTATCAGAGACTCCTTTTAACATCTTCCAAAACTTGATGATAGGAGCCAAAAGTTCTTCGAGGTCACATGACTTTATGTCCTCCAGCATCATGCCTGGCACATAGCATGTATATGAGAAACCCCACTAACTCTGAGTAAGATGTCACAGAACTTACTTAATTTTTCTGCTACTTCCAATGACTTCAGATTCCTTGGGAAGCAATGATGAAGCATTTGATTTTTAGAGGTCTCTTATCTGTCAGAGCTTCATATCGCCACAACCTACTTTCAAAGCGACTCCTCTATTAGGGAGCAGGGGGACGTTTTCACTAGCTATAGATACTAAGACAGAAATTTTTAAAAGCAGTACTCCCACGCTGAACCCAAGCTCTGTGTTTTCCCTAACTAGAAGGAATCTCTCTCCTGCTTTACTCACTTGGCTTCCAGCTTTTCCATTTCAGGAACTGATCCTTGCCAGATGGTGTTTAACTATCTCCGATGCAATGATTATGTTTATTTATCTAAATGTCCCTAAAGCTTCTACTCATGAACTTGGTTTTATTCATCTCTCTTCTGACTCAGTAAATTCTCTAGAATATAATATTTAAAATCTAAGCTTAATAGAACCTCACCACATTGAAACATGACATGATTTTTTTGAAACACAGATTAATAAATAAATCCAATACAAAAATTAAATATATAAGGATGAAGAGAAAGAAAGAGATCCCAGAAAATCTGGAAAACAAAAAGTAAAAAGCAGACAAAGCTTTCTTAAGTAGCAAGAGCCAAAGAAAACAATGACCACTGGCATTCTGTAGTCACGCTTTCTGCTCTGTTATTTTTAACTTTTTCTTGTTTTTGTTTGTTTGGTGAATATGGTTTATTTTTCCTTTGCCACTTGATAATAAACGAAGTAAAAGAGATTTTGTTAGAGTATTAACATGAGGTTCAAAAGTATCTACTGCTCCTTCCATTACTTTGGACCAGCCTTGTTGCCTTCACCACCACCAGTGCCAGGCGTGGTCCTGCTGGTACCGACGCTGCTGTGTGGCCCAGGCTGGAGCTTCCCCATCACCATCGTTTCTGCATTTCTCACTTGTGAAAATCCTGGAAAACCTAGGATGCTGAAAATACTCAACTCAGTGTTTCTCCACTGGAATTCATTAGTTTCATGTTGTTACCTCAGCTTCCTGAATGGCTGAGGTCAATCTGGAAAAGGTGACAACCTTATCAACTCAGAACCTGGCTGCCCTGTTCTTTCGTCCCTTCCACATGCTTTTTCTCTGTACAGAACTTCTGACACTGAAGCAGATATTTGTACATGGAAATAATACACAGAATGCTGAAAGAGACTGGTATCTCTCTCCCCTTATCTACGTCCATGTGGCTGCTGACAACAGAGATATATAACTTCTGGGGTACATCTAACACATGAAAGGTTAGAACATCCATATATCACCCACAATTTTCTTTCAAGAGGAGTTTCCTAATTTTTGCAATCACTTGGCAGGTCTATATTTTACTGCTTTATCCGCTTTCTCCCCACACTGATTGCTGATATAAATGTGGGTAGCAAAGGATCATTCCTAAGACTTTTGTCTGGGCTTTGTAGTTGCTACCAACAATTCTGCCACAAAAACTACAAATAAAAATAGGCACTGCAATGAATAAAGTAAACAGGGGTCTTGTAGAACCCTGTGAATTGGTGTCTAGAAAATGGGCTTTTCATCTGTGCAGGCTCTCGGCAAAATATGTGCATGTTCACTAACCCCTGTGCTAAATTACTGAGTTTCACTGCATTTTAAATTATTTCACGTCTGACCCACAGTTGAAGAGATACGTGGCAATCATCCAGTTTTTTTTTTTTTTCCTTTTTGGCTTACTTTTTTCCCTTCTATGGATAAGAACAGAGACAGACTGAAAGTAGAACTTTACTAGGGAAAATCTGCAGCTGCATAGGCTGACTGAAAATATAATACTTCAGTGTCTACCAGTTGTCTGTTGCAATGTGAAGTTGCCAAAAAAAATGTTTAGGACAATTCTTTATCCCTATTAATGAATGACTCCCAGGAGAAGGAAATAAAGTAAAACTCAGCATATGCCAACAGCTGGTGTGAATATGAATAGTCGTTCTGGCTTGATTAAAGTCAGCAAACTTTGTCCCCTGTCCTATCATTTATTCAAAGTAGAATGATGCTGGAGGTGTGACTAACAGTAAAGAGATTAACTGTAGAACAAAACTAAACCTCTGGATAAATGCTATCTGGCAAAGAAATAGACATGAACATCTGTACACATGTTCCTGTGGCCCTACCAATTCCCCAACTTCTCTAGGATCCCTCTTTTGAGTCTGTTTGAGTCGTATAGAAACATTATGCTTGCTATTTTCTGATAATCAAACCTACTTCCAAGGACAAGGTCTATTTTAATTGATTATATTATCAAACTGGATCTCCTTATGGATTATAAATAGGTCTATTACAAACAACCAAACACATGTAGTAATTGACTACCTTGGTCATTGCCTGTGGATGCATGTTAACCTAAGCCACGCGGGCAGATACTTGACTTCTACAATTTGAAATGTCCAGGTACCTCTGGATGTGAGGAAGGCCTTCCATGGTTCTATTTGTACTGAAACAGACAGCCACCAAGAAAATAAGACTCTTAGGAAAGACTCTATATACTAAGGCAGTCCAAGGACAAGGTATCAGCATTAGGGGGAGGTACACTTCTGAGTTTGTATGGTATCTGTCACTTCTACAAGTTTTTGCCAACTGGGAAGAGAAGGCTTCAGTTAGAACTGAAAGTCCTGCTTCTGAAGTCCCAGTAGCAGAGTGTGGTGCAGCTAAAATTCCATTGTTATTTCAGATCTAAGATTCCTCTTCCAGTTTGGAACTATCAAGGAAACACATATCAGAACCACCTATCTAACAAAACAACAAACAGACCTAGTCCTTCAACATTTAAAACAATTGTGTATGGAGTCCTCTCAGAAATATTTTGATAATATGTTGCCAAAGTATGTAAATTATCACAAGAGTTTTTATATCATGGAGGCACTACAGTGTAGTGGCTTTGATATAAAACGAGTGTGGTTGGAATCCCAACCCTACCAATCACTATATAGATGCCTTCAAGCCAGTCACTTGCTGGCTGTGAGACCCAGCTTCCTATTCTGAACCAGGAAGAGAATTGATTAAATACTTTATCTCATCACAGTTGAATTTCCGATTATCCAACTGAGTCCTGGGGAATTAAATCTGCCTCTACTTTTCTAGTAAGTTTCCCAACTGCTAATAAAAGTTCCTGTTTGTTCAGATAATTGCCTGTATAATGGTCCTTTGGATAATGATCAGCCAGAGTAAAAATGAAGAAAAACAATGAACCTTTCCAAGCTCTGTCCTGTGGCTCTTTGCTTGTGACATCCTGCAGCCCCACCTGGGAGCAGCAGCTGTGGGCTGAAGCAGTGATGGCTCCTTTTAGACCTACCTTAATCTGTAGTCTCTCCATCTTTTTCAGAAATTCTTTTTCTTCTACAAACTCCGCAGTCTTTCTCCTATTTCTTCTGCAAACTATTCAAAATATTTGACCTCTTTCTTACTATCACAAGGCCTGTCATCCACACTTTGGAAACTTTCTAGATTGAACAGGGGAAAGCAAATTCTTCACTTCTTTTATCATTTCCTTCCTGGAAACCTCTTCTCTGATCTCTCTGATGCCAATCTTGTAGTCTTTCCAACTAGAGCAGGAATAATTTTTCTAGAGATAAAAATGATCATTTCTCTTCTCATCCCTCCTCCTTTAATTATTTCAGCAGTTCCCGTGTCCTTTAAGTTGAAGGTGGCACATCCTTGCACGACTTACTTGACCCTTTGCAGTCTATCTCCTGCCTGCTCCTCAATGCATTCATTTTCTCCTTCCCGAAGCTCACGCCAGCCCTTCCCCACACCACACTCCCTCTGGTTTCAGAGACTTAATTCACCCTGCTGTCTTGGCCTCAAGAATACATCTCTTCTTCCCTGCCATGTGGCTGACCTCACTGCTCCTCATTCAAGAGCCAACACAGGCCCTGCTTATTCCAGAAAGTCTTCCCTGATGCCCTCTCACTCCCTGCAGTCTTGGCAGGTGCCACTAGCATGTGATCACAGGGTCTATGATGGGGATTAAAGGAGATAGGGCATGGGAAAACTCATGCCACATAGTAGGCTTCCAATAAATGTTACTCTCTTCTGGTGACAAAGACCAGCTCTGAACATTATGTAGTCTTGTTCCTGTGTTGCCTTTCAGAATTTCTTCAAAACATTACTCTCTCTTTCTTGAACCTAATGCCTCTTCATTCTTTGTAAATATACTGAGCATCTTATCAGGTGCATAAATTGCTATCCAACCACCAAAATTTATTTTCTGAAACATTCTTATCAGTCCTTTATTCTGGGATAAATGTGGCCTTATCTATACCCTTACATAGATAGGGTTCTAAGGATCTCTATAAAGGTCTCTTCCAGCTCTAACATTCTTTGATTGTAAGATTTATTTTTTTAAAAAAACTCCTTAACACAGATAAAGTCAAATTTCTGGAGCTCGATCATACAATTTAAAGATTATCTAGGGCCTAGGTTCCTCCTCCTCCTCCCTTTGCCTCCCTTCTGCTACATGCCTTAAGTCATTTTTACTACTCACCAACTCCCTTGGCAGGGAAGCAGAAAGGAGACGCAATGCTAGCATAGCAGCCTTAGTGAAAGGCATGACAGGAGAAGTGCAGAAGGTTGGCTGAAGAAGATTGTTCAGATTCATGATACCTCCACCTCTTCAAACTGATCAAAAGTGGGTTAGCTGATGGGACCTAATCAATCTCCACAGCTTCTGCACGGCAAAAGAAACAGTCATTAGAGTGAATCGGCAACCAACAGAATGGGAAAAAATTATTGCAGTATACACATCTGACAAAGGGCTGATATCCAAGATTTTTATCAGATGATAGTTGGATTCAGCTTCTTTCAGAATGTGGATTTTATAGTTCACTTGTTACAGGAGCTGAAATAACTCATTCTTTTTACCTAATTATAATACTGTTTTCAGTTACATACAATATATTTTTTAATGAAGTTTCACCTCTTCAGCCTACACATAAGGAAAGATCTATTAATACAAAACCTCACATATAGAGCTTGGTACAGTCCAAAGTGGTTTTGACTTGCCAAACCATAAAATTCTAAAGAAACAAAAAAAAAATGCATTTTACTCACCACTGAATGTCCAGTACCCAACTCAGCCCTTATATAAGATGCTCAATAAACATTTGCTGAATGCTGAATATTGAAATGGCTGATATGAAATATGAACCCAGGTTACCAAACTCATACTAACACCTAGCACTCTTTCTACTACGTAAAATCTTTTTCACAGCTCTCTAAAATAACATCTATGAGAAACCTAAAGGACTGTTATAATATACTCTAAGAAAATGTAACATTACCTGTTACATTTGAAAGCCTGGTATTGTTTAACAGGTTCTCATTTAGACCACAGTTTAAAACCCAAACCAATGGTTCTACCATTTTTATTTCTAAATATTTGCTACCTGAATTAAGCGATAAAGTAACTCTTTATTCCTAGGTGAAGTAGCAATAAGATACTAGTCTTAATTTAATCATCATACATTGATTATAACCCTCATACAGATTATTCTTAATATTTAATATCTCATTTTCTCTGATGATTCACAATGTTTTTGGTTTTGGTTTTGGTTTTGGTTTTCTTGAGACAGGGTCTCACTCTGCTTCCCAGGCTGGAGTGCAGCAGTGTGATCATAGCTCACTGCAACCTTGAACTCCAGGGCTCAAAAGATCCTCCCACTTCAGCCTTCTGAGTAGCTGGGACAACAGGCATGCACCACCACACCCAGCTATTTTTTTTTTTTTATTTTTAGTAGAGACAAGGTCTCACTATGTTGCCCAGGTTGGTCTCAAACTCCTGGCCTTAAGAAATTCTCCTGTCTCAGCCTCCCAAAGTGCTGGGCTTACAGATATGAGGCACTGGGCCCAGCAAAGAATGATCCTTAATTTCCTAAAGTTTCTTGTGTTTATATCTGAGACATTTCTTGCCTTTTAAGAAACTTCAGATACAAAGACTGTGTAGCATCTTGAAAATAATTTGTCACCATGGCATTTTTTTTCCTTTAAAAATTTTCCTATCAGTTTGACATTTACTGTTTCTCACACAAAAGCAAAATGTAAAAAATTTTGGAGTGAGGGGTTGAAAAATTACCTGTTGGGTATAATGTTCACTATTTGAGTAATGGGTGAACTACTCAAATGGCCAGTCTCACCAGTATGCAATATACCCAAGTAACAAATATGCACATATACCCCAGAATCTAAAAATTAAAAATTGAGGAACTGAAGCTATAACAAATCAAGTTTTATTTTGAAATACATGCTATGAATGTAACTTTATCCTACAGAAAGACATGACCTACCATGGATATAGCCAAAAGAAATGGACTTCTGTTGCAATAAGAAGAATTTGAAACTTAATATTCTTTAAAGAAAAGAAAGTATATTGTCAATAAAGACTTTAAAGGGACCAGCATGGTGGTTCACATCTATAATCTGAACTCTTTGGGAGGTCAAGGTGAGAGGATCGCTTGAGCTCAGGAGTTTGAGACTAGCCTGGGCAACATAGAGAGATCCACCATCTCTGCAAAAATATAAAAAAATTAGCCACACATGGTGGTGTGCATCTGTAGTTCCAGCTACTCAGGAGGCTGAGGTGGGAGGATCCCTAGAGCCTGGGATTCAAGGCTACAATGAGCCTGGATAGTGCCAAAAAACCCAGCCTGGGCAACAGAATGAGATCCTACCACAAAAAAGAAGAAAGGAAGGAAAAAAAAAAAGACGTAAAGGTAGAACAAGGACTCAATCTTCTCTGCAGGTTTAAACAGAAAAAAGTTTTTCAAATATCTAGAATGACTTAGATTTGGCCTCACATTTGACAATGAGGCAGAATCAGTTCAAAGGTCAGTCTGACCCAAAGGATTCAAATCCCATCTGTGGGTCACACAAACAAATCATTAGCAAACTGCATCCTTCTGCTCTGCAGCTATCCAGTCCCAGCTTTAGTACTTGCCAACCTTACTCTGGAAATTACCCTAACTGTTAATTAACATGTCAATTATGGAGAATTATTCCTTCCAACTACTGAAACTTTTGCTTCTCGGTAGTGTTCTGCAGTCCTTTAATATTGTTTTTCTAACATTACCAGAGAGGAAAAATATTAATATTCTGTGATGCAATCAGTATCTTCTTTTTAATAATACCCTGTTCCACTGTTCTATACAAACATGGATTCCACCCTGAATTTCAGAAACCCCTAGGAAAATAACAGATAACAGAGAAATCAGCTCTTAGGTTTAACTTAGAGCCAAAATCAAAAGAGAAGAGACAATTCAGAGAGAGGAAGGAAGAAGCTGAGAGGGTCGTAGTGTAGAACACTTACTTTCAGGAACACAGTGTCCCTTAGATTTCTGGTGAGTTGCCCAGAGCCTCTTCAGTTTCAATCCAAATGACAATGCTTCTCTGAGTCCTCCTCAAGTAATGTTTCCACCACTAAAAATTGGATCTACAAGAGCTCAGATGTACCAGTGAAAAAAAAAAAAATGTCAGGGGCCCCCATGTGGGCCTCAAGCCTCTTAAACTAGGCCCACTTCTCTGTCCTGGGCCAACTCCCCTGCGTACTATATTCCTTCTTCTTCCAGGTGCCAGGTATTCGGCCTGTTTCTTCTCTTCTGAGCTGCCACCACCTACTCTACTTCTCAGGGTTCCTCTAACCCCAAGACTGGCTGTGGAGTAGGACACCAGCTTCCCCCCTTCCTTGCTGTCCCTGCAAATAAACATATAGGCTCTTCTAGTTTCAGTATTTTTCTAATGGCTTCAAGAAAATAGAGAGGGAACAACAAAAAGCAATAATATATAGTACCAGAGATTAAGATTATAATATTCTCCACTTCAAGGTTCCTGTCTCCAAGAAACAAATTTTCTAAAAATTGCTTATTGAGCATTTTAAAAAGCCCAAAGTACTAACATAGACATACAAATATACTCTAAACCAACTCCAACCTTACAGACATGAAGATGCAGTTTTTCAAAATACTTAAATCACAAATCACGGGTCCAAAAAGAGTAACCACAATCATCTTAGCAAACACCTTTTTTCTTTTTGGAGTGTTCCGTTGTAATTTCTTAAATTTAGCATATGTTTGAAAGTTTGCTTTCTGAATATGAAAAATGTACAAAATATTTTACCCATTGTGGGAATATACAAAAAGCAAATACTTCACAAAAAGCAAGCATGTCAAATGCAACGAACATCACTAAGAAAATTTTCAAATATGTTATTGTCAACTATTCCTGTCTCTAAATTTTAAAATTCTGTAAACAGTGTTTTAAAAATCAAGATACCTCATTTTTTAGAAAACTAACATCTACTGAATAACTGTATATATCAATATTATATATTCCCTCTTTTTTAAAGCAACAGTAAGATATTAATATGCATATTGTTATAGTTTCTAATGGACTTTGTATCTTCTCTAAATCTTAAGTAATATTAAGTATCTTCTCTAAATATTAAGTAATAAATCACAGGATTATATTTAATTCAAAAGGTATCTTCCTATAAAAATCAAGGAGCTCGATAACTAAGTGCTGACAGATTAAGAATGCCGCTGACTGAATTTCCTGATTTTCTTGACCCATTTAATTCAAAGTCATTTTTTAAAAGACAGAGTTAGTATACTGCAAGCTTACAATAAAATAAAGTCTGAAAATAGAGATCTTTTCATCTCATTCGTCTAAGAGACTGCCATTTAATCAAACTAAAGATATACAGATACTTTCAGTAAAAGTCTGTTCCTGTGACTGGGCTCATCTCCAACTACTTATTTATAAAATATTAGAGAACTGGAATAAAAAGCACTAAATAAAACCTTGATCTGACCCTTCCAGACGTCTATATAGAAAAAAGTTTAATATATTGTGTATTCTGCAATCAGATACTTTTTTTTTTTTGATGAATGAAATTAAATTACATCCTTTGCTCCTAAAAGAGGATTTTATGGGTTTTCCTTGATCCCTACACAATGCAGCCAACATTTTTATACCCGTAGTGGGGAGAGGAGCATAACACCTAGCGATACGAATTAAATCGCAGTAGCTAATGCCTCTCTTAAATAATTTATTCTCTTTTGGCAGCAAAAAACGTTACAGCTTCCTCAATTATCCTTCACCGAAAACCATCGCCTGGGTCGCGATCAATGTGACCCAGTTCCTATCGCCGCCACCACCTCCGTCTCGCCTCCTCCCGCCGGGTCTGCGATTGTCATGGGAGGGGGCGGCAGCCGCAGGGGCGTCCTCCGGTCGCCACCCCGCCGGCCGGCCGGCGGCGCGCGGGGCAGGCCCGGGACTCACCGAGTGGAGGTGCCCTTCCGCACATCGCACATCATGCACTTGAAGGCCTCCGCGCTGTTCCGGAAGGTGCAGACGCTACAGTCCCAGTAACCCTCATCCGAGGACGGCTTCGGCTGCCGCTTCGGCCTGCAGGACACAACCCGGACACGACGCGGCGCGGGGTCACCAGCAGGCCGCGCCAGGCGCCCGGGCCCCGCAGCCGCCGCCGCCCCGCCCCCCGCCCCCCGCCCCAATTCCACGACCCCCGCGCCGCGGGCCCCCGGCACGCCGCGCTCCGGCTCGGCAGGGGAAGGGAGTCAGGAAGAGGCAGGGCGCCAGTGCGGCCGCAGTCGCAGTCGCAGTCGCCGCTGCCACAGCCGCTCTGGGCTGCCGCTCCGGCCGCTGCCGCCATCGCGGCTCCATTGTGGGGCGGCCGGTGCCGGCCCCCTCACGCGGCAGCACTCGTACAGCAGCGGCGCCGCCCCCGTGCTCGCCCCGGTGCCCGGGCGGCGAACGAGGCGGCCACCCGAAGCCCGGCGCCAGGGCCCTGCCGCCCGCACAGTCCGGGCCCCGGGGCCCGGGCGCTGTTACCTGGTGGGGCTCTTCTTGTCTCCCATGGCTTGGCTATCAACGCACGCCGAGAGTCGCCGCCGCGGCCGCTCTGTTTGTCAATAAGGAGGATAATAAGCCGGGCGGAAGCGGGCGGGGGAGCAGGGAGGGAGGGGGCGGGGAAGGCCGCACCGCCGCGCTCCGGAGCCGCCGCCGGATCCCACGCAGCCTCCAGCTGTCGGGGAAACTCCTGCCTGGGCGCACGTGACCCGCGCCCGCCAACCAGCGGCCGCGCCGGAGACTTCAAACGCGGCCAGCGCGGCCCAGCACCCGCGGCGAGTTCGCTGGCGAGCGGTGCGGGGGTGTCCGCGGCGGCCTTGGCCGCAGGCGCCGCCTGTCCGCGCGGTTCTCCCGCCGCCCCCTCGGCATCCCCAGCTGCCAGAGACTGCGGCGCGCTCCGGAGCCCCCCTGAAAAGGAAAACGTCTGCCCCACCGACTGGCAGGGAATGCTCCGTCATCCCGTGCGAAGCTTGGTCCAAGGTGGGGCCGGTCGGCGTTCGGAGGCCTGTCCAGGGCTGAACGGAAGTGCCAGCCGGGGGTCTCCAGATAGAACGACTTTCCTGGCCTCCGCCGTCCTGGGCTACTCAGCCCCCGCCTGCGGGATACCGGGGGGAAGGCGGGAACCAACACGCAGCGCCATTGCTAGATGCCTTAAAGCCCTGTCTGGTTTATGCACACAGTTGATCTAACAAGTAACGATTGTCGCCCCTAACTTAGAGGAATCGAAACCTAGACTTAAGAGAGGTTAGGTGACTTCCTCTAGGCTACATAATTAGAAAATACAAAGCCAGGAGTCTAACTCTGCTTTAATTTCAAACTCGCCCTTTTGGCCTCTCAGGCCTCTGTGCTAGCTGCTTTTAAAAGAAACCGAGTACATACTCTTAAGGCCTTTTTAAATATAAGGAATTTGCATGTGCCTTCAACGATGTATGCTAACAAAAGAACACTTTCCCAGGTCCTCATACTCTAGACTTGAGCAACAGCCATCTAACTGGTCTCCGAAGCTCCACTTCCACCTCCCCAATCTATTAAGTAATCCACAACCAGATTAATAATAAAATGTTGTTAATACTATACCACAACTCTCAAGAACTACTAACGACTCCCACATTCCTTAGCCTTGCATTCAAAGGCTTCACACATTTTCCCTACCTCTGCATCCCTCTCCCGTAAGAAAAGCTACCGCTTGACAAAAGACTGCAGATGAAACTCATTCTTAACAGACCCCTTCCTTCATGCACATGGGTTACTTCTGCATAAAGTATATCCCTCTTTAACTGTTCTATTTCCATATTTCTAGGTTTATATCAAGTCCGAATTCATGTAAAATGATAATTTTGTAGCTAAACTACATAGTAAATAGTGCAGTCAGAAGTCCAGGGTTCTCAGCCTGCTTCCCCTGTTTCTTAGCTGATAGACCTTGGAAGTATTGTTTAATTTCTGTAATTCTCAACTTTTTCATATTCTGAATGGCATATATATGAAGTTGTTGTGCGATTAATAATAAAGTAACATTTTTTTTTGGCCGGGTGCGGTGGCTCACGCAAATAATCCCAGCACTTTGGGAGGCCGAGGCGGGTGGATCACCTGAAGTCAGGAGTTCCAGCCAACATGGTGAAACCCCCGTCTCTACTAAAAAAAATAAAAAATAAAAAAAATAATTAACCTGGCAGGGTGGCGGGCTACTCGGGAGGCTGAGGCAGGAGAATTGCTTGAACCGGGGAGGTGGAGTTACAGTGAGCCTAGATCACGCCACTGCACTCCAGTCTGGGCTACAGAGCGAGACTCCGTCTCTAAATAAATAACCTTTTTCTGAGCACTATGTGCCAGGCACTTTGTAAATCCCTGTACGTAATATGCATTTACAAAGTACAGGGATTTACAAAGTGCATACCCAAAGTAGTATGCGTACTCAAAGTCCTATGCACGTGGTCTCATCAACTGCAGGTGCTCTTCGATTTAGAATGGGGATACTTCTCGATAAATCCATCTTAAATAAAAAATATCGAAAATCGCCGGGCGCAGTGGCTCACGCCTGTAATCCCAGCACTTTGGGAGGCCGAAGCCGGCGAATCACGAGGAGAGATCGAGACCATGCTGGCCAACATGGTGAAACCCCGTCTCTTCTAAAAATACAAAAATTAGCTTGGGTGTGGTGGTGCACGCCTGTAGTCCCAGCTACTCAGGAGGCTGAGGCAGGAGAATGGCTTAAAACTGGGAGGCGGAGGTTGCAGTGAGTGGAGATCGCACCTGGGGACACGGCGAGACTCCGTCTCAAAAAAAAAAAAAAATCGTAAATCGAAAATGCATTTAATATACCGGTTAAACCCAACCTAAAGTAGAAAAATCGCAAGTCGAGCCATTGTAAATCCGTGATCCAGCCCTTCATTTTGAAGACAAGGATGTTAGGGCCTAGGTTAAATGGTTTTTCTTTAGTGAGTAGGCCAGGGTTAGAGCTCAGGTATCCTATTCGTCTTTCACCACGCCTTCTTTCTGATTAACCAAATCACCGCATTTACAGCAGTCTCTAAACTCATTGTACTCTCTGAACTTTTTGCAAATGTAGCTTCTGATGATTCAGACCCGAATTCAGAAACCCAGAAACCATGAGGAGTATGGTTGAAGAACCTATACAAGAGAACGAGATTTAAGGCCTGGTCTTTAACCTCTCAGTATTGTGGGAGGTAAACTCAGTTAAGTGTCTTTTTTTCATATGTAAAATAAAGGAGTTAAAACTACTACCACAACTAAGGTCCTTTACAAGCCTAAGGTATTGTGATGTTTTTAAATTCCTCAACTGGATGGATCTTCAAAGAGACTGACAAGAACTGCTCTACTGGCAAAAGTGATGGCAACAATGTATTTTTTAAAAAGAAAGCTAAATCAAGCACTCTTAAAAAAATCCCCCATGCGGCAAATCACCCTTTCACTAGATTATAACCTCCATCACTGGAAAATAAGCAGCACCTCTGAATCATGAACAAAAAGGACAAGCACTTTTTTTTTTCTTTTCTTTCTTTTTTTTTTTTTTTTAGAGACAGGGTTTCAGCGTGTTGAAACCCTAGTCTCGAACTTCTGAGCTCAAGTGATCCACCCAACTCCGCCTCCCAAAGTGCTGGGATTATGAGCGTGAGCCACCATGTCCGGCCTGAACTTTTGTTGTCTTTATTGCTGCATCTCCAGCCCCAGAGAACAGTGTGATACATAGTGGGTACTCAATCAATATTCTAAGAATAATTATATCTACTTATAGCCAGGTTACCATGCACCTGTATTCCCAGCCACTTGGGATGTTGAGGCAGGAAGATAATTTGAGCCCAGGAGTTCGATACCAGCCTGAGCAACATAGCAAAACCCTGTTTCTAAAATAAACAATCAATAAGTTCACTTGTGTTACAATTCTTGAATGAGATTTTTTTCTTTCCTATTGTAATTTACATACTGTTAAGCATATTGCATAAAGCGGATGGTCAGTAAATGCCGGAATTAACATTTATCCTTCAAAATGAACTTTACAACTGTGCACATCCTTGTCGATGAACCAGGAACCTACTTTTTGTGGAGCACAAGGTCACATGCCCTTGCACTATACTAACTGCCTCCCACTTATTGGTGTTTCTCCAAAAAAAAAAAAAAAAAAAAATCTCTGCCTCTACTAAGCTTACGTGGAGACAGTAGTACGGGAGCTATTCCTCCCATTTCACGACAAAAAGTCACATCTTTCCTAAAGTGTTTCTCTACTAGCTGTAAGAGTGGCTGATGTAGAGAATAAGGATCTTTTTATTACTAAAGTGGCCCAGGTTCTTACTCAATCAGGTGTCTTTTCAATACGTTAACAGAGTTCAGTACTTTAGAAATGAAATTCATTAGGGTCACTTGTAAAGTGACTCAAACACTAAGCATCGTTTTAACAATTTAACAATAACAATATAGTGTTGAAGTTTTCTGATAATTTTTTCTTTCTTTCTTTCTCTTTTTTTTTTTTTTTTTTTTTTTTTTTTTTTTTTTTGAGACAGTCTTACTCTGTTGCCTGGCTGGAGTACGGTGGTGCGATCATAAGTCACTACAGCTTTGTACTCCTGGGATCCAGCGATTCTCCTGCCTCAGCCTCCCAACATGCTGGGATTTCAGGTGTAAGCCACTGTGTCTGGCTTTACTTTAATTTTTAAAAGGTAAATGTGGGCGAGCGCAGTGGCTCATGCCAATAATCGCAATACTTTAGAAGGCTGAGGTGGGCAGATATCTTGAGCTCAGGAGTTCAAAACCAGCTGGGCCTTATGAGGAAACCCTGTCTCTACAAAAAATACAAAAATTAGCCTGGTATGGTGCCGTGCACCTGTAGTCCCAACTACTTTGGAGGCTGAGGTGAGAGGATCGCTTGAATCCAGGAAGCAGAGGTTGCAGTGAGCCAAGATCACACCACTGCACTCCAGCCTGGGAGGCAGAATGAGGCTCTGTCTCAAAAAAAAAAAAAAAAGTAAAGTAATCTTTACTTTCCCCAGTTACCGAGGAAGCTGAGAGCTGAGGCAGGGAGGATTGCTTGAACCGAGGAGCTGTGGGCTGTGGTGTCCTATGCTACTTGGGTATCCGCACTAAGTTCTCCATCAATATGGTGACTCCCCAAGAGTGAGGGGCCGCCAGGTTGCCTAAGGAGAGGTGAACTAGTCCAAGTCAGAGACTAAGTAGGTCAAAACTCCTGTGCAGGGCCTCGGTGGCTCACACCTATAATCACAGCACTTTGGGAGGCCGAGGTGGGCCGATCACCTGAAGTCAGGAGTTCAAGACCAGACTGGTCAACATGGTGAAACCCTGTCTCAACTAAAAAATACAAAAATTAGCTAGGCGTGGTGGCGGGCACCTGTAATCCCAGCTACTCGGGAGGCTGAGACAGGAAGACTTCCTTGAACCTGGGAGGTGGAGGTTGCAGTGAGCCGAGATGGCCCCACTGCTCTCTAGCCTAGACAACAGAGGGAGATGCCCCCTGACCACCGGAAAAAAAAAAAAAAAAAAAAAAACTCATGCTGATCAGCTGTGGGATCGTGCCTGTGAATAGCCACTGCACTCAGCCTAGGCAACATGGTGGGACAATGTCTCTATAAAATAAATAAATTAAAATCAAAGTAATCCCTAGGCCACTGATATAATAATATCCATTTCCATTCCAGTATGCTTCCTAGGAGAGACTGGAGTAGGTACTGAAATTGTGCGTGTAATCCTGTGCACAGATGAACAGTAATCTGTTCTCTCTGGAGATGAATTTAAAAATTGAGAGCCTGTCTTACATCGAGACTGACAGTGTGGGCCAGGTGTAGTGGTTCATACATATAATCCCAGCACTTTCAGAGGCCAAGGCAGGAGGATCTCTTGAGACCAGCCTGGGCAACATAGTGAAACTTCGTTTCTACTAAAAATAAAAAACACAGGCTGGACGTGGTGGCTCATGCCTGTAATCCCAGCGTTTTGGGAGGCCAAGGCGGGTGGATCATGAGGTCAGGAGTTCGAGACCATCCTGGGTAACACAGGGAAACCCCATCTCTACTAAAAATACAAAAAAATTAGCCAGGTGTGGTGGTACATGTCTGTAGTCCTAGCTACTCAAGAGGCTGAGGCAGGAGAATTGCTTGAACCCAGGAGGCGGAGGATTGCAGCGAGCTGAGATCGCGCCACTACACTCCAGCCTGGGCCACAGAAGACTCCATACCCCCGCCAAAAAGCAAACAAACAAACAAAAACGTTAGTCTGGTGTGGTGGTGCACATCTGTAGTCCCAGCTACTTGGGAGGCTAAGGTGGGAGGATCACTTGAGCCTGGAAGGTCAAGGCTGCAGTGAGCTATGATAGTCCCACTGCACTGCAGCCTGGGCAACAGAGTGAGACCTTGTCTCAAAAAAATAAAAATAAAAAAAGGAGACTGACAGCGGGATCTCAGAGACCGTGGATCTTCTGGTTAGTTTTGAGTCTTTTAGCCAACATAATAACAATAACAACTATGTATTAATGTTGTATATAGTTATTAGGCAACAGGAGCTAATACCTGAAATGAGAAGTATCATCTTGTTTATTAATTGGAATTTGAAAGAAAATGGGGTACCTATGGGAGAAATAAGCTACAAACCTTCCCTGAGAGCAAGAACTCAAAGCATAATAGTAAGCTACAATGGTAAAACCAATCACATTTTGAAAGATGGATTTGTGTGGTTTTTGTTTGGATGGCTGGTATCTAATTTTGTTAGTTATAAAAGTTATATATCACCAGTTGTACAGTATTTGTTTTCTAGGATACCATAACAAAGTACTGCAGACTAGGTGGTAGAAGGAACAAAAATTTATTTGCTCACAGTTCTGAAGTCTAGAAGTCTGAGGTCAAGATGTCAGTGGGGCGATTTCTTCTGAGGCCTCACTCCTTGGCTTATAGATGACCTGCTCTGTCTTGCTCTCTGTCTCGCATGGTCATCTCTGTGTGTGTGTGTGTCTGTGTCCTAACCTGTCCTTCTTATAAGGATACTAGTCATTGGATTAGGGTTATCCTAATGACCACATTTCAATTTAATCACATCTTTAAAGACTCTTTAAAGACTCCAAATACAGTCACATTCTAAGATACTGGGGATTTCCTAGAAAGAGACAGGTAAAATTTAAAAAATAAAAATAAAATTAAAAAGATACTGGGGAGGTAGGACTTTAACATATGAATTTGAAGGGAGAGAAAGACACAGTTCAGCCTATAATATTAATGTCAAGTTCAGCACATATATATGTATGTAAATTAACATATCCAGTGCCTTGTTGTAACACTCCTGGTACAGGTTCACAATCCTTATCTGGAACCCTTAAAGCTGGATATATGTTGTAAGTAAGGCATTTGGGAATTTTCAAAAGGCAGTCGACACAAATACTACATAATTGCCTAACACTCCGAGTGGGTTCTGAGATAGTGCCTCTTAATCAAACACACTAATATTTCTGGAAAACATAAATATTCATACTAAGTGGGAAAATTAATGTCTATGTATCATCTCACATCACTTCTACTCAGGTTTTGCTGCTAAATGATAAAAAGTCGAGTAAAATATAAAAAAGCTTTCGCCTGTCCGGTGCCTGTCCCCAGACTGAGGCCCAGCCCTCTTTGCCCGTGCCCATCACCAGCGCCGCCAGCATATCTGACAAACTGCCCTACAAAGTCGCTGACATAGACCTGGCTGCCTGGGGACGCAAGGCCTTGGACCTTGCGGAGAACTAGGTGCCGGGCCTAATGCGCATGCGTGAGCGGTAGTCGGCCTCTAAGCCACTGGAGGGCGCCCGCTTCGCTGGCTGCCTGCACTAGAACGTGGAGACGGCTGTCCTCGTTCAGATCCTCGTCGCCCTGGGTGCTGAGGTGCAGTGGTCTAGCTGCAACATCTCCACCCAGGACCAGGCCGCGACTGCCATTGCCAAGGCTGGCATTCCAGTGTATGCCTGAAAGGGCGAAACGGACCAGGAGTACCTGTGGTGCTTTGAGCTGACGCTGTACTTCAAGGACGGGGCCCTCAACATGATTCTGGATGACGGGGTCGACCTCACCAACCTCATCCACCAAGTACCCGCAGGTCGTGCCAGGCATCCGAGGCATCTCCGAGGAGAACACAACCGGGGTCCACAGCCTCTACAAGATGATGGCTAATGGGATCCTGAAGGTGCTTGCCATCAACGTCAACGACTCCGTCACCAAGAGCAAGTTTGACAACCTCTGTGGCTGCCAGGAGTCCCTCATACATGGCATCAAGCAGGCCACAGACATGATGATTTCCAGCAAGGTAGTGGTGATAGCAGGTTATGGTGATATGGGCAAGGGCTGTGCCCAGGCCCTGCAGGTTTCAGAGTCTGTCATCATCACCGACATTGACCCCATCAATGCACAGCAGGCCGCCATGGAGGGCTATGAGGTGACTGCCATGGATGAGGCCTGTCAGGAGGGCAGCATCTTTATCACCACCACAGGCTGTGTTGACATCATCCGTGGCCAGCACTTTGAGCAAATGAAGGATGATGCCATTGCGTGTAACATTGAACACTTTGACATGGAGATCGATATCAAGTGGCTCAACAAGAGCACTGTGGAGAAGGTGAACATCAAGGTGGACCAGTACCAGCTAAAGAATGGGTGCCATATCATCCTGCTGGCTAAGGGTCAGCTGGTCAACCTGGGTTGTGCCATGGGCCACTCCAGCTTGGTGATGAGAAGCTCTTTCAGCAACCAGGTGATAGCACAGACCGAGCTGTGGACCCACCCAGACAAGTACCCCGTTGGGGTTCACTTCCTGCCCAAGAAGCTAGATGAGGCAGTGGCAGAAGCCCACCTGGACAAGCTGAACGTGAAGTTGATCAAGCTGACTAAGAAGCAAGCCCAGTACCTGGGCATGTCCCATGATGGCCCCTTCAAGCCAGATCACTACTGCTACTGAGAGTCAGGTATGCACTTCACCTTCCAGCTGCTCTCCTTGCCTAGGCTCTCCCTAAGAGCAAAGGGCACCAACTTTGCGAATGGTTTGTCAGTATCCCCTATCAACTCTCTGGGGCCGGTCACTCAGTTTTTGGTCTCTGAGCAGCCCTCATACAGTTCCAAGTGTCGTAGCAGGAACTGAGAGGCCCCTCCTCAGGCCCTGGGCATGATGGAGGTAC
The DNA here is from genome assembly GCA_963573385.1 of Cacajao melanocephalus. Lineage (NCBI taxonomy): Eukaryota > Metazoa > Chordata > Mammalia > Primates > Pitheciidae > Cacajao > Cacajao melanocephalus. The sequence goes on from CAUYLG010028201.1 coordinate 122,301, forward strand.
CAGACACAGGGAACCATGAGCTCAGTGGTCTTGGAACTGCTCACTAAGTCAGTCCTTCCTTAGCATCAAAGTCAGTAGTGGAGTCACAAAGCCCATGTATTTTGCCATCCAGGCCTTCACCTGGTCTGTGGACTTAGACCTGTGTGGTTGGTTTACAGGTCCAGTGGTTCCTCAGCTCATGACAGATGAGAAGGAGCTATACTGGAGGGCAAAGAGGAACTGTTGTTTGAATTTTCCTGAGAGCCTAGCTTAGGGCTGGGCCTTCTCTTAAACCTCATAACAATGAGGTTAGTACTTTTAGTCCCTATTTTATAGGAGTTAGAATAGATTGTTAAGGGGAAACTGAGAAAGAACAGAGAAGTGACAGCCAGAAGTTGAGAGGGGCCAGAAAAACATAAAAGCAGACGTAGATCTGCCACCACTTTGTAACCAGATGGTTCCTATCACAGCTCTGGGTCAAAAAGAGAATAACTTGGCCTATAATGTTTATAATGTTAAAAGAAAGCTGGAATGTAGGTAAATAAAAATCTTGGTGTCTAAAAAAAAAAGGCTTTCAATTTTCAGTGCTTTTTGGATTACGGGATTGTGGACAAATAATTACGGATCTGTAAGAATTTGAGAAAGAATTAAGATTACAAAGATTAAGATTTAAAATATCCACATTCTTAGACCCAGAGATTCTATTTTGGGGAATATATCCCAAGGTATACAATCTAAAATGCATAAAAATGTTTCCACAGCAATAGCCATGAAGTTATTTTAATAAACATTGAAAACAACCTGCATGGTCATCAGAAGAGAAATAGTTGAATAAAATATGATCTAATAAAGAACTGGATTTTAAGAAGTCATTAAAAACAATGTTGATGAATAATTTGTAACAAGAGGCAATTTTTATGTAGTAATGTTAAGTGAAAAATGCAGAATCTAAAATGGATAAATATATAAAAAGCATAGAAAACAGATTATAAGGAGACACACCTAAATATTAATGGTGACTTGTCAGTCTCTCAATTTCTCTTTTCTTTCTTTTCTTTTTCTTTTTTTCTTTTTTGAAATGGAGTCTTGCTCTTGTCACCCAGGCTGGAGTGCAATGTCATGATCTTAGCTCACTGCAACCTCTGCCTCTTGGGTTCAAGTGATTCTCCTGCCTCAACCTCCCAAGTAGCTGGGATTACAGGAGCCTGACACCATGCCCGGCTAATTTTTTGTATTTTTAGTAGAGACAGGGTTTCACCAGGTTAATCAGGCTGGACTTGAATTCCTAACTTCAGGTGATTACAGGAGTGAGGCACTGCGCCCGCTTTTTTATGTGTGTGTGTACACATTTAGTTTTATTGTAACAAAGCAACTTGTACACTTTTAACATTTAAAACTGAGCATAATCTTTCCTGTCCAGTGAAACAAAAAGAAAACTTAAACAGGAACATGGGGAATAAATAAATAAATAAATAAATAAATAAATAAATAAATAAACAGGAACAAAATTACAATAGAGAATGTCAATTCCAGATAAGATCCTACAGGTTCTGCTGATTCTCCCATTGAGTGGCAGGGCTCAAGTCATCATTAGGAGAGAATTTATTTTAAAAGTGTCATCTTAAACTTCAAGGATGTCTGTCAAATGTCACAATTAAACATGGCAAAGGAGAAGCCATGTTGTCATAATGCCCACTTAACCCACCCAAGCATCTCAAACCCACCCTTTACTGATCTTCTATAACCCCATTTCTTTAAGTTTTTTTTTCTTTTTTTAAACAAGAGAAAGTAGACAGATACGTGTTGGCAAATGCTAACTGTCCATATTCACATAGAGACACAGTATACTCTCTGAGCCTAATATCCGGAGAAAGGAGGAAAAAAGCTAGAATTCTATGCACTACTACACAGGGGCCTAGCATCCTCCAGCTTCCAGCAGAGCGAAGGGAGCAGGTTTTTCTTTTTTCCCACAGAGCTCGGTGGTGTTGATTCCATAGAGTTTTTGTTCAGACAGGAAGGGATAAAAATGAATTTCAAACAAAAAGGGGTAGAGACTCTTTTTTCCATTGTATTCTGCTCAAGATATTTCCCTCAAAATATGTTGAGAACCATGGTGTAGAGAAAAGAGACCTCAAAAAACAGGGTGACTGAGCACGAGAGGGGGAAAAAAAAGACTGCAACTTGCTCCAGGGATCGGAGAAAATTTTAAAAAAGAAAGGTTGGAATCCATCAGTGTTCTATTAGTCATCTTCTCCTTCATCCTCTTCTCCTTCCTCCCCTTTATCATCATCTTCGTCTTCTTTACCTTCATCCTCATCCCCTCCTTCATCAATATCTTCTAATCCTTCCTCCTTTTCATCATCATCATCATCTTCTTCTTCTCCTTCTCCTTTGTCATCATCCATGTTGGGAACCAAGTAGTACTGTAATGGGTTTGGCCAAATATCATCTTTGATGATCTCTCCTAACTCATCAGCACCTGCATCAGAATGATCAGTAAACCAGGTAAAGAAGCTGTCTGGTTCCTCACGCTGCCTCTTCCTGTTGGCTTTATTCTGCATTTGACTTGAACATTTTGTCAAACCCTTTCCAGATTTCCATTTTATTTCAGTGGACTTTGAAGATGGATCACCACTCTCCTTCAGATGAAATTCTTTGGAGAGAACTTTATTTTCAAAGTAAGGATTTTCATCAAAAATAAAAATCTATTCTGTAACCTGATTTAATATCTTCAAATTCTGTCACTTCAACTCTGGTCAAACAATGCAGTGCCTCTTCGTCCTGCTTCCCAAGCAGTGCAGACACTTGTGGATGGTTGACAAATGTTGTTACCCAAAAATCTGGGATTTTGGCTATCAATTCTGACCTCTTCTGAAAAAATGGTTGGCGAAGTTTGTTGTATTTCTGTTCTACTTTCAAAATCTCCTCACTGGCTTGTTCATTAAGTCTGTATTTCAGTTTGTACTACATCAATGTGTCCAATTGTTTCTTGCTGTACTTTTTCTCCCCTCTTTGGCAAACCTGCAGAGGCCGATCTTGGTTTCTTCTTTTGAGGCAGGAGGGGAGTCTGGCATTTGGGGGCTACACTGCTGGGGAAGTCCGAGAACCGGAGCACAAGTCTTCTTACTCGTCTGGAAGCAGGCAGAACACTCCTTTTTTTTTTTTTTTTTTTTTTTGAGATGGAGTCTCGCTCTGTTGCCCAGGCTGGAGTGAAGTGGTACAATTATGACTCACTGCAGCCTTAACTTCCCAGACTCCACCAATCCTCCCACCTCAGCCTCCCACTTAGTTGGGATCACAGGTGAAAAAAAATTCAGTCACAGTCTTAGCTGATTTTCTGTTACCCAAAGACTAAATGTTGTATTTTAACCTCCAACAAAACTTGTATTAAGTAATAAAAGGAAGAATATAATAGTACATACTTACAAATACACACACATACATGCACACACAAGCAGTGAAGAAAACATATGTAGCTTCTATGTCCTTCTTTCTCTAACCAGTCATGGGACCACAGTTGTTAGCTCTAACTGTGTCCCACCAATCATTCCTTGTTTTCCCTTACTTCAGTCAAGCCCTTAGCAAGGCTTAGTTCTTTCCTGATGAGGCTTGATTTAAATTTCTTTGACATAGACATTTTCATCCTTATTTATCTTCAGTTTGGTGGCATGAAGAGTACTAAATATCCAAATGGCAGTTTCATTTTCCAATTCAAAAGAACCATTGTTGTGGCCTTTCATGAAAGCATTTCTATTCTGGGAATCAAGACCTCCAGATTAGTAGAGTGCAATGCTATGGGGATGGAAAGCAAAATTTCTGCAAGTAGCCATAATAGTGAGAAGAACCACTCCCATTTCCATCTGTTTTGTTTTATTTTGTTTTGTTTTTTTGGAGTCTTTCTCTGTCGCCCAGACGAGTGCACTGGCACGGTCACGGCTCACTGCAACTTCCACCTCCCTGGTTCAAGCCATTCTCCTGCCTCAGCCTCCCGAGTAGCTGAGATTACAAGCATGCACCACCACGCCTGGCTAGTTTTTATATTTTTAGTACAGACAGGGTTTCTCCATATTGGCCAGCCTGGTCTCAAACTCCTGACCTCAGGTGATCCTCCTACCTTGGCCTCCCAAAGTGTTGGGATTGCAGGCATGAGCCATAGTGCCTGGCCCCATTTCCATCTCTTGATTACTGTATTTATTCTAGCTGTGGGAAGACAGCACCACATGTTGGTCTCTGATTCAAAACACACACTGCATCTTGAAAGATAGCATGGCATTCTTTCAGGACATTGTCTTTAAACCAACCAAGTCTTCAGTAGGCCATTATACTCTTCTACTAGGCCAGATATTTCTGGGTGAAGGAATACGTGGTATGACCAGTGAATTTTTTGAGCATAATCCCATTGTTGCGTTTCTTTTGCTGTGAAATAATCACAAGCACTGCTGTGCAGAATATAATGAATATCCATAAGGTATTTTATGAGTCCATGAATAGTGGTGCCAGCATTATAGGCAGAGAAGGCAAATCCATATCAGAATATGTATCTATTCCAGTGAGAAGATCTCTGTTCGCTTCCATGAGGGAAACAATCCAATATAATCAACTGACCACCAGGTGGCTGACTGACTTGTCTCTCCAGAAAGGGTGCCAAATAAGAGACCCACTGCTGGTTTGTGCTGTTGGCTAGTTATTATTGTTAGCAGTAGCAATGTAGCTGGGCTATAAGGTCAGCCCTTTGTGAGAAGATCATATTGCTGAATCCATACAGAGCCCCTATTCTGGACAATATGACCAGTTTGCACATGGGTCCATTGAAAAATCACTAGGGTGGCTAGGGAAAGTGGCCGACTGATGTCAAGAGAATGAGTCACTTTGTTAATCTGATCATTAAAAGTTTCCTTATCAGGTGGTGTCTTTTGGTGAGTATCTATGTGGGACACAAATATATTCACGTGGAGTGTTTCAACCATCCTGTAAGGTCCATCCACATACCTCTTCCTTAGATCTCCTTGTATCAATCTTCCAATCTTGTCCTGAGTCCTTGATCATCCAGCCCAAATGTTAGCAACTGCCCATGCATCAGTGTTGATCCATACTTCTGACCATATTTCAGTCCAGACAAGGTGGACAACCAAATATGTTGCTCTAAATTATGCTTATTAGGATAATTTCCCTTTACTACTGTCCATCAAGGCCACCTCTTACTGGGACTGTAATGATGTAACCATCCGCCTCTGGTTGGTAACAGCATATCATGTAGAACCATTTGTACACCAGGCCTGGGATTTTTCCTCCTCAATCTATCGTTGTAGGAAACTCCTTATAAAGTAATGTATGTGAGTTGAGAGAGGAAGAGTTGCTGCTGAAGGACTCTTCATGGAATTACCTATTTTCCATTTCTGCATAAGTCTGATATATGCCATTCCCACTTGATGACAGATTGCTGCCATGTGTATCCAACCTTATGGCGTGGTGGTCCAGGTAGCACCCATTTCTAAAGGAAAGCTCAGTTAACATTGCCACTTGATGTCCCATAGTCAGGCATTCAGTCTCTAGGGCTAAATAGCCAGACGGTAGCTGTTTGTGAAAAACTCAATTATTTGCAGAAAAGGGCATGTATTTGCTCAAAAGTCTTAGAGGTCTATATGATGATTTTCCTTTGGTGCAAAGGGTATCTGCTTACTACATAATAGAGTAAGTATTTTATATGTAGAACTATTTCAGTATTCAATATCGCCATTCTCAGGGGTTAATTTTTATTTTCTTGTTAGAAAGCTTATATTTAAAATATGTTGTTTTGGTTGGGCAGTGGCACACGCCTGTAATCCCAGCACTTTGGGAGGCTGAAGCAGGTGGATCACCTGTGGTCAGGAGTTCAAGACCAACCTGGCAAGGGCGGAGTGGAGGAAGGTTAAAAAAAAAAAAAAAAAAAAAAAGACCACCCTGGCCAACATTGTGAAACCCCATCTCTACTAAAAAATACAAAAATTAGCTGGATGTGGTGGTGTGCAACTGCAAGTCCCAGCTATTCAGGAGGCTGAGGCAGGAGCATCTCTTGAAGCAGGGAGGCAGAGGTTGCAGTGAGCTGAGATTGCACGACTGTACTCCAGCCTGGGCAACAGAGAGATCAGCCCGCCTTGGCCTCCCAAAGTGTTGGGATTATGAGCGTGAGCTACCGCACCTGACCCAAACTGACAGCTTCTAATCCCAGTGCTACCACTTTCTACCTGAATATTGGACAAGATACTTAACTCTCCTGTGCCTCAGTTTCTTCATCTATCAAATGGGAGTGATAATAGTACTTGCTGGGAGGTGGAGGTTGCAGTGAGCCAAGGTCACGCCACTGCACTCCAGCCTGGGTGAAAGAACGAGACTCCATCTCAAAAAAAAAAAAAAAAAAAAAGAATTATTGAATTATTGTGGTTGATAACACAAAGGACTGTGGCTGGTCCAGTAAGTTTCATGCAAATCATGCAGATGTTTGCTTTTACCTGGTTTACCTGAGTGCCACTCGGGCTTGAAAAGAAGGATTGTTCTTTTTCTTTCCTCTGAGTCATGAAAGTCCAAACAGCTTAGTGGAATTGTCAGGTAGCCCATTCTCCCTGGACTCACTGAATTCTCCCATGTCACAGCCAGGCCAACTGCCAGAATTTGTTCTGCCTGGGGTGTCCTGTACCTAGGCAAAAGAACAATTCAGGCCAGATGCAGTGGCTCACACCTATAATCCCAGAACTTTGGGAGGCCAAAGCAGGTGGATCACCTGAGGTCAGGAGTTTGAAACCAGTCTGGCCAACATGACAAAACCCCATTTCTACTAAAAGTACAAAAATTAGCTAGGAGTGTTGGTGGGCACCCGCTACTTGAGAAGCTAAGGCACAAGAATCACTTGAACCTGGAAGGTGGAAGTTGCAGTGAGCTGAGATCATGCCACTGCACTCCAGCCTGGGCAACAGAGTGAGACTCTATCTCAAAAAAGAAAAAAAAATTCAGGCAAAGGAGCAATTATGTTTATTTACATTTTATTTTAGGGACAGAATCTCACTCTGTTGCCCAGGCTGAAGGTTTGTGGCACAAACATGGCTCACTGCATGCTGACCTGCAGGATTAGGTGATCCTCCTGCCTCAGCCTCCTGAGTGGCTGGGACTGCAGGTTCCTGCCACCACATTCGGCTACTTTTTGTATTTTTTGTAAAGATGGGGTTTTACCATGTTGCCCAGGCTGGTCTTGAACTCTGGTGCTCAAGCAACCCACCTGCCTTGACCTCCCAGAATGCTGGGGTTACATTTTAATTTACATAAATAGGCAAGCAGCCTACTTATGTAAATTAAAACAACACGTAGAGAGGTATAAAATCAGCTGAAGGTTGTAACATATTTGAGTTGGCTCAAGTTCTCCTACTCTGGAAATGTTTTTTATCTAAGTATTTCTTTGTGTCTAAATAGCTCTCAAAGTATTTATCATTAGGTCCTCTGGACCTCAATCATCTTATTTGCAAAATGAAAGGATTGTACTCAAAAATCTCTCATGATTGTTCTTGGTATAAAATTCTAACGTTCTAGCATTCTATCCACATGATACATAGTGTCTGGGTATGGTGTGGCCTAAGAGAGATGAAATCTTAGTTTCTATTTGAATCAAGGCCAAAACTCAAATGCCACTGTTGGTGACAGCAGCCTAAACTGTAGATCTCAACAAACCTTATACTCTCTTGTCATTATGAAGCAAACTGACCCAAATTAATTGTAACCTTTATAGTGATATGTATTTCTATGGCTAAATTGCTATGAAACTTCTGGACTACTTAGAAATAACAGAATGTTACAAGTCTGAACATGTATAAAATCTTTTCAAATCTGAGCATAAATTTTAAGTTTAAATGAGGCATATATTACACATATATATTGTGTATGTGTGTGTGTGTGTGTGTGTGTGCTTTGTAGAGTTGATACATTTTACAAATGTAAGATGTGATCGTATATAAAATCAATCTGGTCTTGAATAAAAAAGCTTTATAGTAATAATTTTTGGAGATGGAAATCTCTAGTTATTTAGGAAGTATAGAGAAATTCTTGCTTCTAAACTGACATCAAAGCATTTCTAGTTGACAAGATGTCCAAATAAGATTTCATGTATATGAAGTCATGCCAGTTGCCAGGAAGAGAAGCAGCTTTACTTTGATGGTTTTGAGTTTCCACATTTGCTTTTAGCTCTTTGCCAGATGCACATACTTCCCCTCCACCTCAACAAATTTCTATGATGTTTTTTAATAGCAAGGCATTTTTTTCCACTGCCTTTTTACTTTTATCAGATTGTAATTGGTTGGCAAAATTTGTTGATCTATTATTATGGCTCCTAGTTTATCCATGGTTAATTCTATAGTATTCTTTGAACCATGGCTTGGGCTTGTCTTTGTAGTAATACAGTGATCTATTTACCTATGTGTATTTATTTGGAAGACAATTTTTTGTACAAAACCATATTATCATGCCTGAAACCATATTTATATTAGCAAATCTCTTCACATATTCTGGAGAATCTGTTTTGATGTGTTTTTTGATCACTCTTTCACTCTTTCACTAATCATTATAGGGGGTCTCCAGATTATTACTAACCAAGGTTTTCATTATCACATATATGTGATCATTTTCTAAAATTTATTTTTCAATTCGTACAGGAAAACTCACTCATCTATGAATTTTGACTAATGCATACGGTCATGTAACCACTAGCACTGTCAAGATATAAAATGATTCCATCATCCAAACATAATCCCTCATGCTGCTCCTTTGCAGTCAACCCTTTTCCCCAGGCCTAATCAGTGGTAACTACTGATCTGGTCTTCACCCTTACAGTTGCCTTTTCCAGAATGCCGTACAAATGAAATCATACAGAATGTAGCCTTTCCTGCCTGGCTTCTTTCACCTAAAATAATGCATTTGAGATTTCTTAACGCTATTGCTTATATCAATAGCTTATTCCTTTTTTTTTTTTTTGAGGTTGGTAATTTCTTTATTGATTTTTTTTCTTAAATAAAATCAATTAACATCCATTATAAAACTTTAAACCTACAGTAGGGTAAAAATAAAATGTATAAAAACTCCTTTGCATTCCCCTCATTTAGTTCTACTCCACAGAATTAACAATTGTTAATATTTTCTTGTTTATCCTTACGGAATTCCATTTATTGGTAAGAATGGTGTCATATAAAACACATTAGCCAGGTGCAATGCCTCCTGCTTGTAATCACAGCATTTCTGGAGGCCCAGGTGGGAAGATTGCTTGAGGGCAGGAGTTCAAGACCAGCCTCAGCAACACAGAGGCCCCACCTCACATGTTTTTTCTTATGCTTTCTCTTGGACATTTCTTTATTATATTTCTTCCTCTTTTTATAGAACCATTGACTTATCAGCTTATGTGTCATGCCAAATTCAAATGAGAGTGATAGACTCTCTTGTATTGTGGGGCACCTGTTTAATTTAAACTTTGCCCAGAGAGTGTCCATGAGGGATCTGCTGACTAATCTTGTCTTGGGATACTGTTTCTGTTTCTCATTTTCCATTTTCCCTTTTTTCAACTGTTCATTGTCCAACTGCTTTTCGATTTCCTCTTCTTTTCCTTGCTCTCTCTTTCCGCCAGCTTCTCCTCCTCCTTCTCTCCATTTCTGCTTTCCCTTTTGTTCATCGTCACTGTAATTTCCATTTGATTGTTCAGGATTTTGATCCCAAGGCATAGCTGGTTGTTTCTGTATAAAAAGATACTGTCTTTCATATCATCTGTTACTTGTTTTTTCTCCTGTTTGCCTCTCTAGAAAGATGAGCTTGTTGAATTCGGAGCTTTTAGTTTTGTTTGGTTCTCCATGCCCAGTAAGAACACATAGTAGGTACTCAATATTTGTTGAATGAGTGAGTGAGTAGAATACTTTATTCTTGGGCATGGCGGTGGCAGCGACCTCGCGGCGTCTCTGGCTTCTTTCCGGGTGGCGGCGGTCGCGGCAGAGTGCGCCAAAGGCACTTCTTCAGATCCTGAAACTCACCTGCTGGGGGAGCACTGAATCTTCCTTTCTTGGCCTCCCAAAGTGCTGGGATTACAGATGTGAGCTGCCCGGCCGGGACAGTCTCAGTTTTAACTGCATGCTTGTCTTGATGCCAAAACCAGCAAGACATGGTGGCATAGGCCTGTAGCCCCAGCTACTTGGGAGACCGAAGTGGGAGGATCCTTTGAGCCCAGGAGTTAACAGCTGCAGCGAGCTATGATTGCACCACTGTACACCAGCCTGGGTAACAGAGCAAGACTATCTCTCCTGCCTCCACCTGCTGCTCCCAGGAGATGCAGCCTGGCGGTGTCTGCGTCCCAGTGCGTTTCTGCAGAAAAGGCGCTTATTCCTTCTTATTGCAGGATAGTATTCCTCTACATGTATGTATCCCAATTTATTGACTCATTTCCCAGTATAAGGACATCTGGCTTGTTTCCAGGTTTTGGTGATTACAAATAAAGCTGCAATAAACATTTGCATGCAGTATTCTGTGTGACTGTCAGTTTTCATTTCTCTTGAGTAAATATTTTGGAGTGGGATTGCTGGGTCACGTGGTATTTTATATTTACATTTATAAGAAACTTCCAAACTTTTTCTCAAGCTGGCTGTACCATTTTTCACTCACTCTAGCTATGTATGAGAGTTCCAGTTGTCCCAAATACTCATCAACATTTGATACTGTCAATTTTATTTTCCTATAGCCATTCTAGTATGTACTAGCATCTCTTTGTGATTTGTTTGTATTTCCTTTATGACAAATAATGTTGAACATTTTTCCATTGGCTTACTAGCCATTCGTATATCTCCTTTAGCGTTGCATCTATTCAAAACGTTTCCTCATTTTAAAAAAGCAGGTTCCAGCTGAGCGTGGTGGCTTACACCTGTAATCCCAGCACTTTGGAAGGCCCAGGCAGGTGGATCAAGAGGACAGGAGATCAAGTCCATCCTGGCTAACATGGGGAAACCCCATCTCTACTAATACAAAACTTAGCCTGGTTTGGTGGTGCCCACCTGTAATCTCAGCTACTCGGGAGGCTGAGGCAGGTGAATTTCTTGAACCTGGGAGGTGGAGTTTGCAGTGAGCTGAGATCATGCCACTGCACTGAGCCTGAGCAACAGAGCAAGACTCCATCTCAAAAAAAAAAAAAAAAGAAAAGAAAAAAAAAGCAGGTTGCTTGTTTTCTTACTATTGAGGTTTTTAAAAATTGAGGTAATATATAACATAATATTTAACTTTTTAACCATTCATAAGCATACAATTCACTGGCATTAAATATACTTACAATGTGGTGTAACCATCACCAATATCTATACTCAATCATCCCCAACAAAAACCTGTACTCATTTAATAATGACCTCCCTCTTTCCCCCTGGTGTTCCCCAACCCCACCTCCCAGTCCCTGGTAACCTCTATTTTACTTTCTGTGTCTATTAATTTTCCAATTCTAAGAACCTTATATAAGTGGAATCATACAATATTTGTCCTTCTGTGTCTGGCTTATTTCACTAAGCATGTTTTCAAAGTCCACTCATATTGTGGCATATATCAAAATTGCATTCCACTTTATGGCTTATTAACATTTCACTAAATCTAATTATGAGTTTTAAGTACTCCTTTTATGCTCTGTTTACAAATCCTTTTTCATATATTTATATATTTTTGGAGACAGGGTCTCATTCTGTGACCCAGGCTGGAGCACAATGGTGCCATAACAGCTCACTGCAGTCTTGACCTCTTGGGCTCAAGCGATTCTCCCACTTTAGCCTTCCAAGTAGATAGCACTATAGATGTGCACCACCATGCCTGGCTAAATCTTCATTTTTTTTTTTTTTGAGACGGAGTCTGGGTCTTGTTGCCCAGGCTGAAGTGCAATGGTGCGATCTCGGCTCACTGCAACCTCTGCCTTCTGGGTTCAAGGGATTCTCCTGCCTCAGCCTCCCAAGTAGCTGGGATTACAGGCACCCACCACTACACCCAGCTAATTTTTGTATTTTTGTAAGGACAGGGTTTCACCATGTTGGCCGGGCTGATCTTAAACTCCTGACCTCCAGTGATCTGCCCACCTCAGCCTTCCAAAGTGCTGGGATTACAGGTGTGAGCTACTCACCACACCTAGCCAATTTTGATTTATTGTAGGGATAGGGTCTCACTTTGTGGAGCAGGCTGATCTTGAACTCCTGGCCTCAAACCATCTTCCCAACTCAGCCTCCCAAACTGCTGGGATTACGGGCATGAGCTACCATGCCTGACCCAGATATTTAATTTAAAAGAAAAAAATTTTTTAAGACTAGTCAAGGAGAGATCCAAAATGGCTGATTAACAACAGCCCAGGATTGTAGCTCCCAGTGAAAGCACAGAGAGCCAGTGGGCGCCGCAATTTCAGACGAGTTTCTGTGGCCCACAAACTGGGAGATTCCCGGCGGAGGAGCCACACGTGTCACCAGCGCGACTCTTTTGGCCGGCACAGCTGTTTTGCCGGCGCCCCAGCG